>QFDT01001591.1:0-13751 GCA_003315915.1 Macrolepiota dolichaula
GCACAGCTCTTAGGAATGATGGTAACAAGAATAGACGAGAAGGGAAAAAGACTAGGGCAAGTTCAAGATGACGAAGAGGAGTGACATACTGTTACAGGATAGAGGAGACAATCGTAACAGAAGCTGCATCAAGCTTTCTGAGCTCTAGGGCATCTCTGAGCTCCATGATTGGTTGCCCTGCAACCTGAACATTGGTGCCGGATGATGTGGGAGGTGTCGGTGCAGCCCTGTTTTTGCTGCCAGTTAAGACAGAGCTTCTGTTCCTCTGGGGAGAGCAAGTGTTTTCCCTTCCTCTTACACCAGGCTGGTGTGGTGTTGTCCTAGAGGAAACCCCAGTTGCAGGCTCTGATGTCATGTTTGTGCCTTCCCGGGCATACTGCACAGGCTGAGAGGGTCTGAGCATCGTGTTGAAACGGCTGGCCCTGCTTCTTCTTCTTGGTCGGGGCTTCTGGGAGCGGGGAAGATTCATGAGAGGGATAGGCTGATCTCAACACCGACCGTGATCTCTTTGCAGTGGAGTGCCTGCTTGAGGATGCCTCCCTCACTGGGGAGTGTGCACAGGAGTGATCCCTGGAGGTGTTCCTCAAACTGCCCCTCAAAGCCTGGTGCTGTGCTAGAAGTTGGAACATGCTATGTGTTCCATGAGGTCGTTGCATTGCACCCGAGGCCGCAAATGGTTTTGAGATCACAGTTGTACATTTACAGGAGGGAGTGTGAGGGCTGTGCATGATAAAGATGGGATATGGTTTGGATCACATGACACATGGTAATGGGTTGATGTGATGTGGCATGTTGCATTGGCCCATGGCGATGGTGCATGGTGCATGTGGTTGATGGGGCCATTGAAGGGTGGGGGGAGATGCATTGTTTTGATTGTTGACCTGGGTGTGGGCATTCGGATTGTGCAATGCATTTTGGTTTGTGAGGGGTGCAGGGAATGCAGGAGGAGTGTGTATTCTGTTAGCTTCTGATTTATGAGGTTAGGGTAGTCCCACCTGCTCATTGCATCCATTCTCTTCTTCTCTGCTACCATAGACACCAGTTCCTTCAACTGTGCTTCATTGATCATGCTGATGTCCCATGCCATGTTCAAGCTCAAACTGGTGAGCGCCTGGTGCCACTCCCTTCACACCTGTGCTTGATACAGTATGATAGCTTCTGGCCAGTTCTCAAGATGCCATTTTGAGTGAGAGTGTAACTTGAGGAAGAATGAGGTGAGGGGTATGAGGTAATCTTCACTCCAGCCTGCCGCCTGCATGTAGTGCAGCAGGATCCTCTTGGCCTGGCTTATCTGCTCCCTTGTAAGCTTTTTGTCTGGCACCATGTTCTTCAAGGCTGAAACGGCATTTGCTGCTTTGAGAGTCATCATGGATTCGATTTTTGTGATTGTTAGTGTGTCCGGATCCTGCAAGTAGTCTGCACGGGCCACGTCTTTGCAACCCTGGGGTGTGAAATACCACAGCTCAACATACTCCTTCCTTTCTAACCTTTGGATCGCATAAGACAAGGGGAGGGGTGTGTGTTCTGTCAGTACCATCTGGCCCTGTTCCAGTGGGTTTAGCTTCTTTTGAGGGGGGGCCTGCCCTTTGATGAGAGGGTTGGGTGATTGTTTCCTTGTTTGCGATCGTCGGAGATTGTCCTGGGTGTCGGACAAGCGGTCTGCCTCATGATCTTGGCCTCCTTCTTGATCTTCCCCTGGATCCTCTCTTTCCTCTCTGTTTTGCTGTTGGAGATTCCACTGCGCGATCTTTTCCTCATGATCCCTGGTCCAAGCCTGGAGCAGCATTTGTGCTGCTTCATCGTCTGGTATGTTCCTTGCTCCCGCTATTGCTTCCCTGGCCAGTTGGAAGGCTGGAGAGGCAAAGTTGGGTGGGTATTTGAAGTTCGGGTTCCTCTCGAGCCTGTCCGCCATCCTGTTGATTCACTGACTGCCTGTCGGATGAGCAATCCGGGATGGTTTCCTGTTGATTGGTGGTATTGGTAGGAGGTGACTACAAAAGATCGGCCAGCGGGAGTTGCGATCTCTACGCTGGCTGGAAAGGGCGTGTATGGAGGAGGAAAGAGGCATTGTTAGCGTGACGTGACTCTACACTAACAAAGACAATGCTCAGTCTCCTCCGTCCCTACACTCCTGCATCACAGATCTACCAAACTGACACAGGGCCAGTGGGCCCACTGGCAATTGAGCAGAAAGGGACGGCCAACAGTGCCAGTACAAGGTAAAAAATACACTGGCAACCAGTGATGTATGAGAAGGAGTATGGATATGCACATATTGTATGATATATACTTTTACATTTTTGTGTATATGTTGCCAACAAGGATGGCCAATAGGGGATAGATGACCGGTATTGGTGGTCAATATTTTGTGTCACATGTGCCAGTCAGCCGGCACATCCGATATTACTAGTGAGCCAGGTCAATGGTAGAAATGGCCAATTGGGGTACCCAGTTATGGGTTGGCCAATCAGGTTATGAAACTAGCTGATCGCAGGGGCCAACCCTAGGCTGGCAACCAGTACTATGCACCCACATACTCAACAATATTTGATCCCCAGATGGATAGTTTTACTGGGTTTGAAGTGCCGGTCAGCACCCTTCATTCATGGTTGGAGATGGCTGGCCGCTTTCAGTTTCTAGAGCCACACAGGTGTGAGTGAGTCAAGAATGTAATTAACAGTATATTATCAATGTGTTTACATATATAATACAAATTAAAATGCTACAAAAAAATTACAAGTCCATTTCAGCACATTCATCTGGCCCAGGAAAGAATTGAAAGTTGAAGGTGGTGAAGGGGCCTTGTGCTGGGGCTGGTGTAGCAGGTGGTTGGCTAGGACCGGCCAGCATATCCTTGTCCTCTGAATCCAAGAGCGCAAAGACATCCACGGCAGACATCCCGGCACTCTCAACACCTGTCAGAGTAGTTAGTAAAAAGCTAGTTGTAGTTGCAGATACAACATACCTGTTTCCTTGGCAACTGATGCCTCAGACATATCATCATTATCCAGGAAGTCATAAATATCAGCAGCCACCATATGAGAGGGCTGCCTGGTCTCTGGGGGAGTGGGACTCTGGGCAGCCAGAAATTGAGGTGAGGGTGGGAACCACTCAGCATGATCCTTGCGGTAGGGGGCAAGAGGTTGCTGCTGGAAATGCTCAGGCTCTTCAGAGCCAGTCAAGTCCTGCTCAGGAGTATAGTTGGCTCCCCAATGGCTGAATAGTGGTGGTGGGAGGTGTGGGAGGGGAGTGATGGGTTGGTGGACCATTCACCAGTGTACCAACTGGGGGGTATGACATTCTCATCATAGGGCCTGACCGGCCGGTTCTGTGCCCAATCCCACCCCTGGTGTATCTTGGTAATGTCGGCCTTGGTGAGGTTGGTACCCCACGTCCATTTCAAGGATGGGTGAGGAGTTACCCAGTCACACTCAGCAACCGCATTCTCATGGACCCAGTTGATGAGTTCATTTCTGGGAAGCCATCTGAGTGATTGGCAAGGTTTGTTCCAGCAAGGTTGAGCCAAGCTGGTTGAGGCCACAGGGCCAGTCAGTGAGGGAGCAGGGGCTGGAACTGATTGGGGCTGCAAAGGTCCAGGGTCTGATTGGGCATTGTATGCCTCCTCCAGATGGGATGTGGCCTTGGCAAGGGCAGCCATCCTGATTTCATAAAATCCAGCAGCACGACACATGTCGAGCTGGAACTCTGTCTGTTGCTTATTCTCCATGTCACAGACCATGATCTGGAGGGATTGGAGGTACCGGAGTGCATCCATCATGGCACCCTGGTACAACCGGCAACGGTGACATGAGCTGGGCACATGGTCTGGCAAAATCTTTTTTGGAGAGGGGACTGGATTTGGCTTGAATTTGAGCTGGCTCAGCTCCTCACAATGCAGCTCCAAGCACTCTGGTATTTGGACCAGGAAAATGAGGTTGGAGTCTTGAGAGGGGTCTGGGTGCTTCTACCAGTCATAGAGATAATTTGGCACTGTGCTGATTGGATAGACTTCCTCATCACTGGCATTGAGGAGACCTCGGAGCTTATCATTGATGATGATGCTGCCGGTCACAGGACTGATGCAAATCCCAAGGCCTCTAAGAATTGAGGGCATTGTGATGCCTGTTTTACCCTGGACAGCACTAAACCCAACATAGGCCATGGCATGGTACTGTGATTGAGTGATGATGTCAGCCAACTATCAGATGTAAGTTGAATGTAAACCTACATATTCTTTGGTGAGATACTTGGCCATCCATTCTTCCTTCTCTGGTGGTGCATTTTGCATCATGTGCAGGATGGCCTGGAATTGCAAATCAAGGAAGTTGATCACTTCCTGAACATTCTCAGGGAGGTGCTTTAGGATGCTTGTCTCAAATGGCATTGTAGAAACGGTTGGGTTGCTTGGTTGAAGTTGAGAGATAACATTGGTTGAAATTTTTTTTTGATAAGGTATATTGTTCTCATCAATCACATGACCCCCAATCATAGTACAGAATGTGAATGTTATGTAGGCCGGAGCTCTGGACATCTCATAAAAAAGGCACTTCTGGCACTGTTGGCAATGTCCTGCCAAATAGCCAACTTTTGAGCAGCATATGCTGCTGGTCCTGGCCGGTTGGCCACTGCTGCCCAGTCACCCCACATATCTTGTTGTGACCAGAAGTACCGGTTGGTCCACTGCATTTCATATTGTACCAGTGTCACCTCTTCCTGCCATTGCATTTTTCTCGCCTGGGCATGTAAATAGTGCACTCTTTGAACTGCAGCAATATGATGGGAGAATATCCATGTAGAATAACAGATGACTTACATTTGCACACAGCACCAGGAGAGGTTGACCCGGCAGCATTCAGACCTGTCTGCCATATCCATGATAGCCAGAGTTGGGTAGAGCCCAGCTGATTTGGGTCAAGCATTGCTGTACTTGCCTTGATATCATCTTGAGTCAGAATTTGAAATGTCTTCACAGTTGCAGCACCTGGTAAAAGTTGCATCATTGCCGCTCAGCATCTGTCATAAGCCCAGCAATGCAAAGAAATTTTTTTGTTGATTTTGGCAATTTCGGTGTGTCCTTGGGTACAAATTCCTTTATGAGGTGCCAGACGAATTACATGGGAATATTGATAGGACTTTTCAGCAATTGCCTGCCAAAGTGCAGTGAGGTGCTGGGATGCTTGTTTTTTGCAGAAATCCAATTCAGCACAACCGTACCGGGTTCTAAGTGTTATTGATGAAGAGGGAAGGTGTCACAGATTTGGCAGAATACATTGTTTACGTTGTATCTCGCCAAATACTGGGCCGTTTACCTCGTGCTTAGTACCGTTGGAAAGCCCTCGTCCGTCGCATTCTGACAATACCCGGGACGTCGCGGGGCGTGCATCCGTTCAGGAGCTACGCGCCAATCATTATTATCTATATCATGTGTTGATTATCTGTGCCATCTGTAGTTTATCACTCCTCATTGTTCTAGAGGGTTCTGGAATGATCAGTAAGATAAGATCTTTATCTATGTTGTCATATGGTGTCATTGTTAACAATCAGTAAGGGTTTTATGCCATTGGCTAGGAGATATTAGTTTCTCCATGTAATTAGTAAGGACCAGAGTCCCTGGGGTCATCTGGTAGTGTCCCAGGTCCTAGTCCTCTGTGTATATAAACTAGCTGTCTGGCGTCTGTAGGACCCAGACTTAACAACTTGTCTACAGCCTAGCCTGTCTTATCCTCCATCTACTATCTGATCTTTGATCTCTTCACTCTTGCTTGCTGCTTATCTAAGACTACTGTCCCCTTGTCCCCATATCCAGCTTAGGTAAGCATAGGGATTTGTGATAGCCTGCAATAGTACCCAATCAATATTCTTTTGTTGTTCACCCTTGAACAGGTTGGCAATTGCGTTTGGGGCAAAGCACCCATGCCTGGCACATGCAATAGCAACTATACCAGTGACATCACATGCCTTTGATCCATGCATAGCAAGGTCAATGGCACGGAACTGTGTTTGACATGGGGCTTTCTATCGAGAATATCAAAAATTGTGCATGAGAAGATAGTCAAACACTAACTGTCTGGCATTCAACAGCCGCCCCCAGGAACTGATCATACAGATCTCTGCGTGAAAACATCCCTGCACCCTCTGAAAGCCAAATGTCTGATGTGTAATTGTGCTGGACATGATCAGCCTTCATGTTGCCATTGGCCACAAGGAAACACTGGAACACCCATCTGTCCAGATTATTAGTGCTAATTAGTAACTGAAACATAATATATTGGTTACCTGTTGGGGTTGTCTTTCCAATTACTTGGCAAATTGACACCAGGTTGTGGGCAAGCTGGGCAGAAGATTGCAAGTTTGCCAGGGACCGGGCTGGCCGAAATATATGTTGCATGTCCATGACCAGCCCATTTTTGCTTCTTCAACCACCACCACAGTCGTGACAGTCTGAGTAATTCTTGGTACAAATTTGGTGCCTTGGACAGAGCCATTGGAGATGTGAGCCAACAGAGTTCTTGAAAGTATTGGTATGCGGTGACTTTGCATTCAAGATTTGATAGCCAGAAATCATCCAAAACACCAAAAGTAAATAGAGTACAATATTGACTGAATGTGGCTGGCATCAATCAACAATACATCAAGTCCAAGTGAACACCTTCAGTGCCTCAGCATCTGCATGTTACAAGTGCTTGGTGGTGAATTCCATTTGTGTGAACAATCTGGACATACTGGTTTTGAAATGCATCCATTGTTGGGATAGCTGCCGGTGTGGAAAGATAATTGGCCACTGGCTTGTCATCAATCTCCTCCTCATCTGCATCTTCCATTTCCCCATCAATATCCATCTCAATATCTGTATCCATTGCCATGCTGGGCACAGGTGGAATCAGCACCCTGTCCCGCAAACATCGCTGCTCTTCTTCATCTCTTGCTGATTGCATTTGTTCCAGAATCTTGATCTGGTCTCCAAGGCATTTGGCAATATCAATGTTATCATAGTGTTTAACCAGGATATAATTTTTAACCTCCTACAATGCAGCCAATCGGAAGAATGTACCAGTCCAGCACTGTGCTTGGTGAAGAGGTGTTTCCTGATATGTGTCCCTCATACAACATCTGCACAGGAGTTGCGGAGAAGTACAGTCTTGGCATCTCCAAACTGCATACCAACTGCCTGGACATCACTCACAAATGCCACCATTTGGAAGTGCCTCTGAAGCCAACATTGCCCCCAGTAGTTGATCCGCCTGTTGAATGAAATCATCTATATATCTTTGTTGCTGAATACTAGCATTTTAGTTATTGTATTATCTGCATAAGTTGTTTGGGATGTAACCTTGTTAATGGGCCTCTCCATTGGAATTTTGTCTGTGACATTGAGCATTGGGAAGTCAATGTCATTAGGAATAACACTCTGTGCCTCTGTACATGTGGTGCTCAACTCATTGGATTGCATTTTTTGCAGAGGTACCTCATGTCATTTCGTTGAGGAACCTGCTGGTGTTTTTTGAAATGTAACCATATCAGTGTTACGGCCGAAACGATTTCAATCGTGAATCCAGTACAGGAGCTAGGAATATCACTAGTTAGGTCGTTAGTAACCTCAAAGAACCCTCGCTAGGAGTGATGTAGTACCTAGCTATGAACCTCGCTAGAGAGACCGGTCATTA
This sequence comes from Macrolepiota dolichaula, assembly GCA_003315915.1. Taxonomy (NCBI): domain Eukaryota; kingdom Fungi; phylum Basidiomycota; class Agaricomycetes; order Agaricales; family Agaricaceae; genus Macrolepiota; species Macrolepiota dolichaula. The sequence goes on from QFDT01001591.1 coordinate 7,665, forward strand.
GTACCCTTTACCGGAAAAGTGTACGGTATCGAGGAGTAATACTATTAGCTTTGGACAAACATACCCTTAGCTACAAGTCCATCTAGCGAGCGGAGCCTCGCTAGCACGTTCAAAGTGTCTCGCTACGACTATCAATAGCGCCCCGGATCAGTAGATCAACGGATCACTAAGGCGAATGGGCCCCGAGGTCTAGCGACGCAACCCTATTCACCCAAAACGGTTAGCGACGTCAGTCTATTTAGAATAATACGACTCCTCAAAGACCGGTTCGCGATATAGCATTCTAGCTATGGCTCAAGCCTAGCGATTAGTCAGCGCACAGTCGCGCTAGTTAGCCCCCCCAGAATCAAGCCGAGACAGGCGTCAGAAGGGCCGGATAGCGAAAGAGATACCTCGCGAGCAATCGGGCTCGCGAGGCACTGCAAAGCCGCCCCAAGTGCCAATAGCAAGGTGCCAGCTAGCTATCGATCGCTCGATAGCGGTCGACCACACGTTGGAATAAAGATGATGATTAGGCACACATGACGGCCTGACGTCATATGCTACCGACCCTAGCTACCGACGGATGTAGCTAGGTACCATAGCTCGCGAGAGCACTGTCCATACAGACACACCTCCGGGATAACTAGATAGGCTTCCGATTGGTCTAGCAAGCCCTCAGCCCAGGTTATAGGGTAGCTAGCGGAGTCCCGACAGTCCGATAATCCGATATTTTACTATTTCTTTATTTGTAATCTAGTTAGCCTCGCGATGTATAAATACCCCTCGCTAGCGAGCGTGTTGGACAAGCAATCTTGCCAGCTCGTCTAGTGATAGATCATATATAAGTGGTTTATTAAGTGACTTGTCTAGTGTGAATTAAGATTTAGCTTCGGTCAATAGAGACCTCAGATTAAGGAAGTGAGATTAGATTAACAAGAATTCCTATAGATTGGATATAGCAAGTTGATCGACGAACGATCACTAGCATTCACATCGCATCTTGTATCAAGAGGGTACAAGTCGGTACATTCACTAGATCGGGAGGGTATAACCACAGTGCAGCTAGCTACTGGCCTGTTAACTATCCTCGCGAATCCTTTATCTTGGTATCTATAGTGATGTAGCCGTCATTTAGGATTCAAAGTTATATTTCAATTAAACAACCTTGTCCGTCGTCGTCTAGCAACCACCCTGTTAGTGAGCCCCCGCTCACTAGCTACCAAAACCACTAGTGAGACATCTCGCTAGCTAATACCACCCTCCACCCCTATCTACCTATTTGATTATCTCCCCTTCGAAACTCGTTCGCGAGCACTAGCAGTTAGTAGTGGTGAACTTAGTGACCTATAGTGATTTTATATTGATTTCACTTCTACTACCTAACTAGCACATTATCGGCAGCATCATCGGCATCCTCAACCATCATCGTATCTTTCTTTGTGCGTCTGTGCTTATGTTGTCGCATAGCATTTGCAATTTGAGCAGAGGATGACTAGTTGGTGATCCAGGCAGCTACTGTATCTTTAGTGATGAGTGGCACCAGAGCCAGCCAACCCAAAATTAGAACAACCAGCTGCATTGGTGCACACACGTCTCTATCACATTCACCATCATCTTTACTTCACTGTTTGTTCATCATGGCTACCAGAAAACCAAGAGTTGATTGCATCTACACGAAGGAAGAGCGAGCGGTTATAAAACCATTCAAGCATGATTACCAGTCACAGGATGTAGCCGGACGTCAACACATTTTCTGAGCAAAAATGTTACCAGCAATATTCAACTATTGGACAGACAGCGGCACTAAGGAAATGCCGGAGACTGAGTGTCACAAACGTGGTGTTGTAAGTTTGTTGTGAGATCTCTGTGCAATTTGTTCTCATCAAATGAGCACAGAAACTTGGCAAATGGGTGGCCAATAATTGGCATCTGTACGCAACTGAGAAGGCAACAAAAAATACATTGTCACATACAACATATATTGAGGTTGTTTGTGAAACAAAGAGGGATTTGGTTGAAGCAGAAGTAAGAAGAATGACTGGTGTTGGGACAGGAGAAATCATGGGGCAAGTGTATTTTCAAAATCGGACCAGGGCTGCAAAGGCTGTATTTGAGAGCATGAATGCAGCCGAGTGGCAAGAAATCCTTGATAAAGTCAAAGCCTTTAAGGAGAAGAGAAATACCATAGAGCGTCAGCAACAGTATGTGACATTAGTTAATATTCTGCACACTTTTTACTCACATATGCTTTGGTGTAGATTGGCAAAGAGAACTGGCCATGAAAAGGTTGAGCAATGGTTGAAAAAGAGCTGGTTGGAAAGGGGTATTTTTATGCTGACTTTTTGGGGGCATATCTGGGCAGATGGGAAATGGGCTGTTGATGTGTGAGTGATGTAATGTGCCAAAGGGATAAGCATTGTTGACCGGCTGCAACAGATGCGACAATATGGCCAAACACATGGGTGTTGATACACCTGCTTTTACTGATGTGCATGCCAATGCTGTCACTGCAATGAAGCAACAGTTTGGAGAAAATATCAGGGATCTCCAAGTGCACAAGGATGCAGCCAATGCCATAGGCATGCCAGGGCCCACAACATTGGCACAAATATTGCTGAGTCCAGCAGGGTTCCCAATTTTGCCTGACATTGTTAGTGGAGGAGAACTGAGGAAAGCAGACATAGACAATCTGCTACAGCAATATTTGAATATGCACTACAGTATGTGATTTGCGTGGCAACCATTTGGCAATGGGTATTGACTGACTGGCTGATAGAACTAGCTTCTGGCGGCAAGAAGAGATGGGTGCCATTCAGCCACCTCAACAAAGATTTGAAACAATTTATCTCATCCCAACAGGTAGTCAACCTACAATGTATCAACCGGCATGGTCCAGCGGGCACATACAATGTATTGACTGACATGGGGCCAGTGGGCCCACTGGCAATTGAGCGGAAAGGGACGGCCAACAGTGCCAGTACAAGGTAAAAAATACACTGGCAACCGGTGATGCAGAAGTCTCAAAGAATGGCCAGCAGTGCCAGTACAAGATAAAATATACTCTGGCAACAGGTGATGCAAGTGTCAGGTTTGGGCCAACCGTGAGAGACTGATTAAAATTAATATAATATACATATAATCACATTTGGAATAATAATGACCTGTGGGAATGGACACACAGGATGGCCAATCTTGTATGAATGGCCGATATACATGCACACCAGGTCGGCCATTGCCACACAAAGCCTCAAAAACAATAATAATATTTAAAAATGAAAAAAAAAACATCAATCTGCCTCAATATCTATCTCAATATCCTCCTCATTGACTGGGGCTGCTGCATTGGCTGTGCTACCCTGATCAATAGCCTCAATCTTCTTCATGATATCCTCCTCAATGAGGGTATTGGCATATTGCTGGATGCTGTGTGCCCAATCGGCAGCATGTTTTGACCGTCTGGTATTGGGATCAGCTGCCCAATCAGAATCGCTGAAGGATATGATTCCTTCACCCTTTCCCCCATCTAGCGTGATCCGATAGAGTCGGGTCGCACTCAGGTACCGAAGAACTTGAATCCTCCAGGTCTCAGAATGATATAACCAGTGGGCGGCATCTTGATAACTCAGCCCTTCCTGCTGTTGAAGTGCTTTGATTTTGGCATAAAGGGCAACAAGCTCCCATTTGGTGAGGCCCTAATAAAATATATATATATTAGATGTGTGTCAGCAGCTGGGTAAACCAGACTGACTGGTACTGGTGGAGTAATTAGCCAACCAGCATGGATGAGTTGAGCTGGGGCCGTGTCCATGGATTATGGCTACTGATCGGCATATCAGCGATCAGCACAAAATATGTTTATTCTCTTGATGACTCACCCTGCCTGTGTTGACAAAGCAGCATTAGCACTAGTCATGCTCTCGTCACATGTCACATCACGTGACAGCATAAGCGCCGTCACAGGCACTCGGACCGGATCATTGCTCTTGCCATACGTTGACAATAGAAGCATTGATCACACGAGGCTGTGTGGAATGAATACCTGCATGCTTCCATTATGTAGTTATTTTTAGATACAATAGAATAGCTGACAGCTTTCCAGTCTTCAACTGTTGATGTAGATGTCAGCGTAGTATGCACAGTATGGCTGCCCTGGACCCTCTCGGGTATATAAAGACTACTTGTTAGGATTTCGCCAGAGCTCTTGTCCAGCAGTGCACGTTAATCCCATACTGGATGTTATGAGGCTAGCTAGATCTCCCAATGGATCCAATGCTTCTGGTCCTCTTCACTAGGACCTTGCTGTGGTCAGATAGGACAGCAGATAAGGAATGGCAAGAACAACAAGTCTACCAGACTTGAAGTCACAGCCGAGACGATGTCAAGTACCTTAGACAATGTCAAGAGAGAGAGGGAGAACACCGGATAGTTCTTGCCTTGTTAGGGCTCAAAGAACTCAACACTAGGAGTGAGAGGAGAACACTGTCTAGTAGCAACAACGCTAAGATTCGAATTGGGAAACTACCTACTTACAAGCTTGCTATTTATCATGTATTGTACAAGCTATTGAGAGGTGGTAGTTTGCCAGAAGGCGAGGGGAAATGGAAGTCCGTATCTAAACATAGAGTGGGGAACAATGGAGGTCCGTAGTTAAACATAGTACAAAAACGGAAGAAGAGAAGGGAAAGGAAAAGCGGGAGTCCGTGCTCCAAAGAGTCCAAGGTCTCTAAGTTTAGCTATTCTCCTACATTGGTGTTGTTTGTCCGTTTACTCCAAGTTAAGTTCTTCTTCTTCATGAAACTCCCAGTCTTCCCATTGTGTGTCAACTACCATCATGTCTGTGAGGACGTCAAAGGAATCAAAAATAGTGTTCATAACACTACTTAGATAGCCAATTATGATAACTTTCTGCTTATTCTTACTCACTCTCACAAGCAACACTCTAAGCTTCAAACCCATTACCAGTACACCCTAGCAAGGCAAGTGTTTCCCTTATCATACACTACCATGCGTGCTCGTCGTACGCTTTGCTTTCAACAGCCTGCTGCCTCGGAGACCTTGAATGTTTTTTTCATCTCTTCCGATGAAAAGGCTAGCTCCATTGCCTCTTTGAGGAATGTCAGCACTAGGGCATAATCATTTGATGGAGTCTGCACAACTGAGAAAGCAGTTGGGGTGTTGGATTGCATGGCTGCTTTTGTGGCTATGGTAGATAAAAAAAAAGTGAAAGGTGTTGAGATCAGGAATTGTGATTGGGTCATGTGATTAGTTGGACTTGATATGATTGAAAAAAAACTTAATTTAATAAAAAATTTTCTTCCTCTCCCCCACCTTGCTTACCATGCAATCACCACCCCCAATGTCTACTCCCACCCCCACCACCATCAACACCACTCTGGCAATGCTTGACTGGGATCTCCGGCAAGCTGTCATTGCCGGAACTGTGGTTTTGGAGTTGAAGGCACGGAAGCAGCAATTGGTAAGTGCCATCTCCATGATATTTATAGAGTACTAAGACTGACGCCCATCCAGCGCAATGCGTTTGTGCATGCAAAGGACGCCAGCCCTGAGATCCAGGCTGTATACACGAAGTACCAGTGGCTGATGCAGCTGGTATCAGACTGGAAGAAGAGTGGAGATGGGGAGGAGTTTGTGAGGCACCAATGGGAGCGGTTGGCAAAGGTGAGTACCCCAAAAGATAAGGTATTCATGGAGACTAACCAACCAGCAGGATGAGCCCACAAGGGTACCGACGCTGGCCCCCAAGGAGAGTGCAACAAGGACCATACCTGGCCCCATTGTGCTACCATCGGTCAGGCGTGGCCCCTCCCCCATTGTGGCAATGCCACCACAGGTGGCTGTGGGTGCAGTTGCCCCAACGCCCCCTCCCATTACACCATCACCTGTCTCTGCCCCTGCCTCCGTCCCCATGGATGTGGACCCCGCCCCCAGAACACCTGCCCTGCCCTCAGTTCCAGCAGGGACTCCTCCGATGGTAGTGGATTCGCCTCCCGCCCCCCCACCATCCTGCTCCCCAATGCCTAATCCAACGTCACATTCTGTGACCCCTGCCCCCACCGCTCCATCACCACCCCCTGCCCCAGCACC
>QFDT01001594.1:0-28306 GCA_003315915.1 Macrolepiota dolichaula
CCCCCTCGGCCGATAGGAGAGCGCGTACCCCCCCGGCCATCGACCGCCGACCGCCTGGTAAGAACCAACCGGCGGTCTCCCAAGGCCCCTCCCGGAAGAACGTCGTGGTTGCGTTCACCGGAGGCTTCACGAGGTCCCAGCTGGAGGAACCGGCCCATGTTATCTCCACCATCAACGGTGGTCTCAAGGTCAACAATAGGACCATTCGCGTCGACTCGGCCAGGACTACCCCGGCCACACTCTGGCTCTCCTGCACGGAAGTCGCCTCGGACGAGGACTTGGGCCTTATCCGCCAGTACCTCATCAGCGCCTGCCCGTCTATCCCGAAGGCGGCCCACAATGCAATAGTTCCCGAACTCCCCCAATCCAAATCGTACGTCAGGCTCATCGATATCCCCTACTTCAGACCTGATGGCACCCCGCACGTGGTGGACGACTTCGCTCCCCACCTCACCTCTTCGGCCGTCGGGCCTATTCTCAACTACAGGGTGGGCACCCCGCGATTCCGGCGAGTCTCCCCCAACTCTGATTCGGCCACACTCTTCTTCGACCTGTGGGACTCCCAGCAAGGCACCCGCGCCAAATCCCTCATTAACCGCACGATCCTTATCGAGAATAGGGTCTGCACCTTCCGAGCGGCCACCCAGCATTCTGGGGTACCCCGATGTGCGAAATGTCAGAGGTGGGGACACCCCACTCACGTTTGTAGGTCCCGCAACCCCCGCTGTGCCATTTGCGGTGGGCCACACCATGCCGACAACCACTGGCAACTAGCAGGCTGCTGCAAGGCCAACGCTAAAACGGGACGCATCGCCACCCCCGCTGACCAGCCCTGCCCCCATCTTAACGGGTTCAAGTGCCTCAACTGCCGAGGATCCCACCGCTCCGATGATCCGAAGTGCTCCTACTTCGATCACCGATTCGACCATGATTGGCACAAGAAGAAGGCCGACGAATCCAGACGGGAGAAAGCCCAGTCTAACTTTAACGCGGGGGACAACTATGTATAGTACAACCATCCGACGCCCCCCTCCCAAGCAGGTGACTGCCCGCCGATCCCGGAAACGGAGTAGCGAAGTCCCTGAAAATCCTTCTGCTGTTCTCGGCATCAAACCCTGGATTCTTTCCTCACTTTCATTTCATTTCCATAATGTTAATCGCTCCTGGCCTCTGACGGAGGCTCTTCTCAACTCCCCGGACCTGGCGCATGTTCAGGTCCTCTGTCTGCAGGAGCCACCGTGGCGACACATACGAAACGTCCCCTCGACTACCCTCCCTCAAGGGGAGGAGAGGTTCGGACACCCTATCCACAAGGACTGGATCCTTGTCCACTCTTCCATCCCGAAGCCCCAGACCATTACCTACGTCCGCGCCTCCCTTGCCTCACTCCGCCCCATCATCCACCCAGACATCATTAACCATAGAGACTTTCAGCTAATCTCTTTCTCTGCAGGTTCACAGTCTTTTGTCCTTAACTGCTACTTTGACTCAGACGGTTCCTCCCAGTCCGTCTTTAGCGACCTAGTCCCGCGCCTCAAGGGTGCCGAACTCCTATGCGCTGGAGGGGACTTTAATCTTCGTTCACCGGAATGGGACCCCCTTCAGGGCCATTACCATGAGAGAGCTGACGCTTTAGTAGACGATATGGCCTCCCTGGGACTCCAGAGAACTTCTCCCGTCAACCCGGGCCCCACACACTTTTCCTTCGACCGTTCCAAGAGTGACACCGTCATCGACCTCATATTCGCCAGGCCTCATGCGGGCACCCTCCCCTCCCACGCCATCGCGAACGACTTCCGGCTGTCTTCCGACCACGCCCCCTTACAGATCCGACTTAAGGTCAAACCCACTTTCCCCGTCATAAAGAAACGAGGATTCAAACGCGACTCCGGTAAAGAAGCCGACTTCGTCAGCGACGTCAGGGACTTCCTGTCTCGCCCACCACCTGGGCTTGATAGTCCTGAACAGGTCCGGTCATTCGCTGAGGACCTCAAGACTGTAGTCAACGACGCATGGAGGGAACATTCGGAGGAGATACGAATCACCTCGAAGTCCAAACCCTGGTGGAGTGGGGAGTGCGGGCGGAAGCTGGATGAGTTCAGGGAGAAGAGGACGGCGGGGCGGTGGAAGGCGTTTAGGAGGGCGTGCCGGGGCGCCAAACGTAAGTTCTTTGATGAGAAAATTCAGGAGATCTCGGTCCAGAAGAAGCGGCCGTGGGATCTTATGTCATGGGCTAAAGATAGAAACCTGCCCCCCACACAAGCCATCGAGTTCAACGGCGAGGCCTGCGACTCATTGGACAAACTCTGGCGTGCCCTAGACGGAACCTACAACTCGGCTTCGAGCAGAGCGACCGACCCGACGGTCGTGGACCACCTCCCGCCCCAACCCACTCGTGAATGGCGGCCCATCTCCAGCAGGGAAATCCTTGATGCCCTCCACTCTACCTCCAACACTTCCGCCCCTGGCCCCGACCATCTCAATTGGGGTCATATCAAGGACATCCTGGACGATCCCCTCGCCCTCGACACGTTCCGGTGTTTCGCCGACGCCTGTGTTACCCATTCCACCTGGCCGAGTTACTTCAAGGACTCAAAATCGGTCATCATCCCCAAGCCGGGCAAACCCCATTACTCCACCCCAAAAATGTTTCGCCCCATCGTCCTTTTGAACACCATGGGTAAGCTCATCGAGAAGGTTATCTCCACTTGTCTTCAGTTTGATGCCGCGCGCCTCGATCTCGTTCACCCCCTCCAATTCGGAGGCCTTATCCACCGGTCCACCGAAGATGCTGGAGTCTATCTCACCCACCGCGTCCGAAAGGGATGGAAGCGGGGCCTCAAGTCAAGTATACTGGCGTTTGATGTAGCGCAATTCTTTCCTTCTATCAACCACTCTATCCTAATCTCCATTCTCGAACGTCACGGTTTCCCACCCTGCCTCGTCTCCTTCTTTGTTGATTACTTGTCTGACAGGTTCACTTCGTACACTTGGAACTCAGAATCATCTCCTTTCTTTCCCGCGTCTGTCGGGGTCGGCCAGGGGTCGGCCCTTTCTCCTATTCTCACTTCCCTTTTTCTCTCACCACTTATGTACAAGTTCTCCTTGGACGCTCGGTGTAAACTACTCTCCTTTGTCGATGACGGACTGTTCCTTGTCCAATCCGAGTCCTTCTTCACTAACTGCATTCTTCTTTCACAGGTTTATGCAGATTGTTCCACCTTCATCCAATCCCTTGGCCTCGCTCTTGAACACGACAAGAACGAGGTTTTCCACTTCTCCAACCGCCCCTCCCTTGAACCCAACCCCCCTGTCACCATTCGTTGTCACGACGGAGTCACCTTCACCCTAGTGCCCAAGCGCTTCATCCGTTACCTCGGATTCTTCTTTGACCGGGGCCTCACGTTCAAGGAACACGTGCGCTACTACGCCACCAAATCCCTATCCACGGCCAAGTGCCTTCGGCTACTCGGCAACTCAGTGCGTGGTCTCTCTCCTCTCAACAAGCGCCTCCTATACCGCTCATGTGTCGTTCCCGTGATGACCTACGGCGCCAAACTCTGGTGCTTCTCCGGCGCCAGGAATAAGACGAACATGGCCATGCTTGCCAAGACTCAGCGCTCCGCTGCCCTCTGGATCACCGGGGCCTTCCGTACCTCCCCCTCTGGCGCCATCGAATCGCTAGCGGGTCTCACCCCCATCCACTGGCACATTACCAAGCTGGTCAAACGGGCCAATTATAGATTCAGGACCCTCCCCCAGAACCACCCCCTCCGCCTCCTCACTCAGGACGACGACGTCTTGAACCTCAAGTTCCCATCCCCTGCCCATGACCTTCTAGCCGGCTCCCAACTCATCACGGACCGGTTCTCCCTCCTCCACCCTGTCGCCTCACCGGGCCAACGGATTCTCGACGTTTTTCCCTCACAGGTGGTGCTCAAGGAATGCCCACGTGACCCCGAAGACAAAACGGTTGTCCGCCGACACCTGGAACAGGCTAGCGAGACCGTTCGTCTTTCTCTTCTCTCTCCTTCTTCGCTTCTTGTAGCTACTGATGCCTCGTGCCCCAACCACACTTCCCCTCTCAAACCTTTCGGTTTCTCTTCTACTTCATCCTTCATTTTGTATGATAGTTCTCTCGATTTCCCCATCAAGTCACTTGTTCAGCCCTGCGGTGACCTTCTTTCTCCTGATGCCGAATCGTACGCGCTTTGTCTAGGAATACTCTCTGCTCTCTCTTTTTCTTCTGATTCGTCTCGCGATTCTCTCTCGGACATCTCGGACATCCATGTTTTTACTGACTCTATTTCATGTGCTAAGCGTCTGTTTGATTATAGCGCCCACAGTGCACATCCCGACTCGATCGCCCTCGCCCCGTTCGTCGCCGCATGGCTTTCATCTTCCCCTTCCCACCGCCTTGTGTTTTGGGACATCCCCTCGTCCGCTAAATGGTCCATCCACCATGCCGCCCACCTTCTGGCCAAGTCGAAGCGCTTCTTTACGCGCCCACCCACCCCCATCAGACGCTCTCTCGCCTTTGTGCGAAAGGGCATTACCGACTACCTCAACTGGCGCTGGCGTGCCCTCCACCAAATGGACGACCAAGACTATCGAGGACACCACTTCCTTGACACCACAGGGGCCAATGGACAAACCGTCCTCCCCAAGTACACCAACGGCGGATCATGGCTGCCTCTGTGCCGAGACTCCCCCTCCCTCACCGCGCGATTAACGCGCTGCATCACAAACCACGCGCCTATCGGATCTTACCGGCAGCGCTTCTTCCCAGACGAGCCCACCGCGTGTCCTCACTGCGCGTCTCCCATGGAGACGCGTGATCACATCCTCCATGAGTGCACTAGTTACAAGCGCCTCTACGGCAACCGGTCCGGCCTTGCCTGGATCATCCATTTCCTGAGGGACAACCCTTCCGCTTTCGCGTTCGTCGACCCCCTTGACGACGCGTGGAGACAAGTCATAGCAGCCCGGGCCTTACAGCGGCAGCAACGCGATCAAAACCTCATCCCGGATGTGCACTAACGGGATCACGCTCTAGTCAACCGGTACGTATTACGTGCTATTCTTTTCTGGCCGCCTCCTGGGCTGTTGTGTCTGGTTCTTGGCGGACTACTCTATTTACGGGGGCACAACCAATCCTTTTTCGGGCCCTCCCCTACTCCTGGTCCTCTTTTTCTTTCTTGGCCGTTTCTGTTCGACGATTGCCGCGCTTTCTTTGTTGCGTGCATCGCCACTTCTACGCTTCGCACTAAGTGCGTTCCAACCCCCTTCGGTCTGATGATGGCGACCATTTGCTACGTAGACTACTCTCTCTCCGTGCGTCTCATACCGTTTCGCTAGGTCTCCTTCCGTCTTTTCCTTTCCTTGTTTGTATTCGTTTCTATGTTTCGATTACTTGGGACTGCTACTGCGCGCCCGTTTGTACGTAGCTAGACGCTTGTGCAATAAAACTTGATTTAAAAAAAAAAAAAAAAAAAAANNNAAAAAAAAAAAGGGGAGGCAATAAGTCGGGTGAAGAGCAGACTGCAGAGCAGAAGTATAGATGGATCCACTTTGATAAACGACCGTCAAAAAACCGAGCCTCGGAGCCCAAGGTGTTTGAACAACTGCAATATATCGTCAATTTTCTGCGCAAAAGCAAGATCAAGGATCTCGTGGTTTCCTCGGAGGAGTCTCATCGCCCAGTGTTCCGCTATCGGGATTGCCCATACAAGAGTGCGGCCTCAGAGATTAGTGGAACCAACTTCCACTTCGACGCGTACATTACGGACGGTCGAGCCTCAAAGAAGGTCGCCCTTGCCGACGTTGCAGTGGTTGCAGAGTACAAGAAGCATATCAAAGATACACACAGGGTTAGTCTTTCCTTGCCTGTTCTCCACTGGGAGTATCTTGACGAATTCTTCATAGAATCGTCGGCAGCTAGTTGCGGATGCTAACCAGATATTGAATGACGACCCTCATCGGATGTGGTTATATGGTGTAAGTCTTTCTGGGGGGACACATACAAGTATCATTGACTGGTGTCTAGATCACAATCGAGGATGACATGATGTCGGTCTGGCACTTTGGTCGCTCCCATTCGGTGAAATCAACACCCTTCAACTTTATGACCATATGGTATATTTCATTCTCCCTTGTGTTGTCCTCTGATTTCCATTGCAGGACATCGAGGCATTCATCCGCGTCTTCCTATCGTTCATTTATGCCACGCGAGCTGAAATTGGATATGACCCCACTGTCCATCGAATATCACACAAGAAGAAGATAAACTACGTCTACGAGGTGAAAACACAAGGGAAAACGAGATATTTTCGAACCATACAACCATTATTCACCTCACGAGTTCTTCGTATCACGGGGAGGAAGACACGAGTCTGGAAGACAGTCGAGATTGAGGGGATAAGTGATGATCAAGTCGGGAAGGTTCAGGGTAATGGGGCTCATGTTGCATTGAAGGATGTGTGGCTGGATGAGAAGTCGGAGACGGAGAAGCAGATCCTGGATGACATACTCGACTGTCTCGACAGGGTCAAAGAAGAGGATTATAGCTGGGCCTCCCCCGAACTCAAGAAACACCTGAAACATCTCTTCGATACAAAACAATACAAAGATTACTTCATGGGCATCAAATATGACGAACTTCTGCCGATCTCGGCCAAACCACACCTGCTATCTGCAGTTCTCGTACCAGATCTCCTGGGACTCTCGCGCGAGGACCCCCCAGGTCCCTCGGGGATATCGGTCCAGGGTGAGACGCAGAGCGGGACACATAGCGGAATGTCGAGCAACCTCCGCAATCACAACGCTGGAAAGACAAAAGTGCCTTTCCCTCGCGAATACGTTGTCAAGCGTCACTATCGCGTTGTTTATGCCGAGGTCGGGCATTCATTGTACGCAGCCACTTGCCTTGGAACGACCGTTGCAGCAGTGCGTGACGTGTTTGTTGGTGAGTTTGTTTTGTACAGCTACATGCCGTGTCTGATTATCGCCCAGCCCTCGTTTTATTGTACCTTGCTGGATATGTTCACCGGGACGTGAGCACAGGTAATATCATTCTCGTTACCAACCCAAGCGACCGAAAAGGTATCAGGGGAAAGCTGAGTGATCTCGAATATGCGAAGAGGTTTGAGATAGACTCTATCAGCAGCGATCCCAAGACGGTATGTGCTCTTATGTGGAACTGGACCCACTCTGATGCAAGGATCTAGGGAACAACTTTCTTCATGCCCATCGAGATCCACCAATCAGAACATATCAAGCACTCGCATCCGCAAGAGGTCGAAGACGATGAAACCCTGGATGGCGAAGATGAGGGGGCTTCATTTTTTGGCACAACGGGAGGGCACTCGCGGGTGAAACATCGTGCCAAGCCATTCCGTTGGCAAGCGCAGTCAACTACGAGAAAAGTTGCCCTACCACCCAAGTTCTGCTTTTCACACGACCTAGAGTCACTCTGGTGGATCATTGTGTGGATCTTTATTTGGCTTATTGAATGCGATAAGGGGCGGGAACTTGCAGCTGACGTTTTCACTCATGATGCTATGCCAACCCACGCAAGGCGGGTGTTGTTCTTCAGGGAGGACTGTTTGGATTATCTTGCTGAACACATGCACTCTAATTTTTCGAGTTGTGCTGCCAGCCTTGTTGCATTCCGCAATGCGCTTCTGAAGTCCTACATTTCTGACAACGACATCAAAGACCCTATGACCTATGTCGGCACATACAACAATGTCTTCCGTTTGTTCATCAAACTACACAGCGAAGCTTTTACGATGATTGAGCTCCATGGGGATTTCATCTTCAAACGCACAAACCCCCAACTGGAATCTAAGAAGCACAAACAGACACCAAAACGGAACAATGATGGTGAAGGGTATGTACCAGATGGGAAGGCTGTTAAACCCAAGAAGCGGGCAAAAACCGAGGAGGTAGAAACCAAGGAGGCGAAAATCAGGAAGCGGGCAAAGGCAGCTCCGCAGTTACCATTGGTCTACAGCTGACCAACCATAGAGTACCTCAATACCCTAGTGTAACCCTGAATGTTGAACTCTCTATTTATTGTGTTTGGGAGTCTCCTATTTCATTGTGAATGCATGGTACACATGTTTATGAATCTCTTTGAAATAGTTGGTGGTTGGACAGAATGCATTTTCACCGTGGGAAAGTGGTGATACACAGTATCCTTGAAATCAATGGGTGACTTCCCGTCACTTTTAATATTCTAGATTTTTCTTCTAAACTCTCAAATGGGCAAGTGCCGAGGATGCTGACGTCCCAGATTGTCTGGCACCACACAGAGGCTCAAAATGTCCCCCGTTCTAAACCTTAATCTAGGAGAGGGCTCAGGTACCCTCTTCTAAATGTGTTTTCAGTCTCTGACCCCCAATTTGGCAACAGGAGAGGCTATTAGCACCCTTTCTCCTGCCAAACTAAGTAAGCCCAGTCACCAAAACTTGTTTCCCCTTCACTGGGCACATAAGGAATGCATTATGTCTGTGACCATGCACAGGTATTATGTTCAATCATTCAACATGACACACTGTACCATTTAATCAAGAATAGTATTGTATATGAGTGGGCTATTCTGGCTGCTGATTCCACTCCAATGGTAGAATTTAGGATGTATTATGTTAGACTATGGTTTAGAATTATAATTCTAGATCAGATAAACACAATTGAAATATTTTTTTATATATATCTAGAATTCTAAAGGCTGTGGGAAGTCATCCAATGTCATGGTGCACACCTCATTGAGAGATGGCCAATGAGATTCCTGTATGTCCTTTGTTGATACAGTAAACACATTGTCATGCTCTGCATCACATGACTGATCTTGATCTACAGATCAAATGATCCTTGTCAACACAATGCTATGCATTAACTGCATGGACATCAATTATGCTTCCTTTCTATTTTTACTGTCACAGATTTGGCAGAATTGTTATGAACATCATTTTCAATTCTGTCATATTCCCTTGGGGCAATTGTGTATTATAATAGCCATCCATTCCTATCAGTGCTCCACTTGTCATGGACCTGTCATCTTCCTGCCACTTCTCTATCTGCAAACATTCCATTGTTTACTGTCACAGATTTGGCAGAATACATTGTTTACGTTGTATCTCGCCAAATATTGGGCCGTTTACCTCGTGCTTAGTACCGTTGGAAAGCCCTCGTCCGTCGCATTCTGACGATACCCGGGACGTTGCGGGGCGTGCATCCGTTCAGGAGCTACGCGCCAATCTTTATTATCTATATCATGTGTTGATTATCTGTGCCATCTGTATTTTATCACTCCTCATCGTTCTAGAGGGTTCTGGAACGATCAGTAAGATAAGATCTTTATCTGTGTTGTCATATAGTGTCATTGTTAACAATCAGTAAGGGTTTTATGCCATTGGCTAGGAGATATTAGTTTCTCCATGTAATTAGTAAGGACTAGAGTCCCTGGGGTCATCTGGTAGTGTCCCAGGTTCTAGTCCTCTGTGTATATAAACTAGCTTTCTGGCATCTGTAGGACCCAGACTTAACAACTTGTCTACAGCTCAGCCTGTCTTATCCTTACCTATCATCTGATCTCTTGATCTCTTCACTTTTACTTGCTGCTTATCTAAGACTACTATCCCCTTGTCTCAATACCCAGCTTAGGTAAGCATAGGGATTTGTGATATTTTGTTAAGTCTGCTCCTTTTGGGTGTGGTTGCTGTGCATCCACATCTAGGTTGTTTTCAGATGTGTATTCTTGTTTGGGTACATGGGGTGTTATGGTCTTGACAACAGACCCCCTACATTGGTTATACAAGTGGCGCCTCGAACTCCTCGACATTCTGGACTACAAAGAAGTACCGGGCCAATCTACCTCTCCACATGGAACCCCTCTGCCCCCTTGGTATGAGTCCCAGTACCTCAACCACCACCTTCACCAGGTATGGGATAATTCACCATTCATCCATATCTATTGGCACAGACTCTACGAGACTACAATCGCTTGGCCCACACTCACTGGAGCCAACAACTACGGATGGAGGCAGATTGTTGGAGATACGTCCTTCACCCACCCGTACCTGATGGGCCAGCCCTACAACCTCTGTCGGACTGACTCCCCTGTTGATCTCTCTATCAGCCACTTCTCCACATTGTCATTGCCTTTGGATCAAGAGAACTCTGATAGTACGGATTCCGTAGATCCGTCGTCTTCAATTTCACAGCAAGCTTCCATTCCCGGAACGCCATCTTGTTCTGACGTCCCTTCCAATCCCGTCAGTAGTGTTTCATCTTAGTTAGCAATGGACAAAATAGTAAAGACAGAAGTATCTCAAACTGTATAAATAATGGACTATTCTGTAGTTGAAGCTTCAGCTTCAACCTTTTCGTTTGTCTCCCTCTTAACTCTTATCCTATCTCTCTCTCTTGAATACAACTTTATTGTTGCATTCTCTCAAGTGAACTTAGTGTTCTCCTGTCTGTCAACAGCAGGAGATATCAGTCTCTGTTCAGTACTCCAGGACAACCAAGTGTTGTCAGCCGAAGGTGATTGTTGAAGTGATCCTTCAGTGTTGACTAGCCTAGTGGCCATTCTTGTGGTGCCCTCTAGGTGAACCATAACATGGGGGCTCAGTCATAGCTGCTGAAAAGGGCTATTGACTTATGGAGAAGACCTGTGGCTATGCTTTATGTGTTGCTGTTTGGCACTGCTTGCTGCTGTGACTCTGCTTATCTTTTTTTGGTCACTTATGTGGCTAAGTTTTGGCAGTGTCCTGCAGTAGGTCCTTGTATGCTATCCTTGCCACTGTTGGTCCATATTTTTGGCAAACTGTGTCAGACACAACTCATGGTGGCTATAATGTCATGGAGACTATCTTTTATGGTGTCTTTACCCAATCCTCATGCCAGACCCTAGGCATAAGGGGTGTCAGCTTATTCCAGTTACTGGAAACTGACTTGACATCAAGATACACATCAAGACCCACTTTTTTCATTTGTACCTCATCTGCTGTAATAGGAATGTTGTACTCACGCCACTTGCTAGCCCACCATTATGCCTAAAGCCTCCAAACATTCTATCATTGCCTTTGAAGAGATGACCAGTATTGCCAAATGTATCACCATCTCTTGTGAAACCAGAGACAAATTCAAGAATGCAGGAGAGACCAGGAAGACTGTTTGTCCACCTCTACCTCCTCCTCTCATCTTGCGTATTCTGTTGCCAGAAGAGTATGCAGAGAAGTATAGAGAGTTTGATGAACATAACCACAAAATGTCTTTACTTGCATGTCTTACTCCAAAAACCCCTCATTGAATGACTTACCCTTGAGGATGTAGTGTCCACCCTCTTCCTTGTGTCTCCTCGTGTCAACTTGGAGCCCAGGGAATACACTCCTTACACTCCACCTCCACCTATCCCTACCAACCTTTGTATTCACAAGACCAAGTATCTTTTGTGTATCCAGGAGTTTCATAAGCTCATTCAGCCCACCTTGGATTGCTTAGAGCCTGTATTCAAGGCCTTGGAACAAAGAATCCAAGATCTTACTCTTCTGCTGAA
Organism: Macrolepiota dolichaula; assembly: GCA_003315915.1. Classification (NCBI taxonomy): domain Eukaryota; kingdom Fungi; phylum Basidiomycota; class Agaricomycetes; order Agaricales; family Agaricaceae; genus Macrolepiota; species Macrolepiota dolichaula. The sequence continues at coordinate 11,564 of QFDT01001594.1, forward strand.
GAAATTGGCAGAAGAGGTTCAGAATGATCCACTCTGGGAGTGGTTCAATCGGTTGCAGGTTATTGAAAGGGATATAGAAGAGATTGGTCACAGGTTTAAAAATGGTGACTGGAGGAAACTTAAAGGAGCTTGTAAACGTATTGGACAAGTTTCATTTAATAACTTATTTACAAGGATATTGGAGATCAGGAAGAAATTGTTATCATTAAACATTACCTTACCTTAGAAATAGTCTCACAACAATGATATTGATATCTTTATGGCATTGGCTATGCGTGATTGCTTTTATCTTAGCATGTTCAAGATCTGTTTAGTCATTTTGTTGACAACTGAGCTTAGAACATGTCCAACCAAATTTCTGCATACACCTCTTATGAGTCCACTGTTCAACTCCCTGAAGATGATGTTAACCAATGGGGAGCAACAATTGGTCAAGGTGTCAACTTTGATGTTTTAAACTTACCTGATGAACCTCATTGAATGGTCATGGCCCAATTGCTTTGCAATGCCCATATCACCAATATTGAGTTAATCATAGAATATGTTGATGACCAAATCAATGAATTAACTAGTCATTACAATGCTGCTCTGGAGACGGCATATAACCACATTGCCCTCCTTGAGACTACTGTTGCATCCTACCATCATTTGGGTGCACAAGTCAACAATCTTCAAGGTCAAGTCAACAGACTCCCTGCAGACGTCAATGCTGGTGTTGCAAAAACCAGGATTCCAGAACCACCAACATTTGCTGGCTCTGAGAATAAGATGCAGTTGGAAGACTGGCTAAATCAGATTGCTCTTTTCTGTGCTGCATCTGGTGTTGTCACCAATCAGCAGAAGATTATTTGTGCCCTCACTTGTCTACGCTCACCAGCCAGTACTTACATGAAGGACTACTTTGTTAAGGTCCAAACTGGTGAAGCACTTGGGACCTGGGATGACTTTGTTAAGGAATTAAAGAACATTTACGGACTTAGGGATGATGAGGAAGGGGCTAAGAAAGAGTTAACCACTATCTGGACAAATAAGGAGCTGGCCAAAAAGAACTTTGTCAAATTTGTGGAATGTTATTGTACTCTGGCTAGGATTGTTGAATATCCTAATGAAGTCCACATTGACAAGTTGAAGGAGGTGATCCCTGATGAGTTGCAAAAGTCACTTGTTATATATGAGATCAACAATTCGACTCCTAAGACCTGGAATGCATATCTCCAGCTATTACTTAAGGCTTATAAACTGCTCCATCCAGAGAAGGCACAGGGTGTTATTTTCAGCGACAGTGGAAATACAAGTGGTAGTGGCAACAAGGATCCAAATGCTATGGAAATAGACCAAGCAAAGAAGAAGAAAGTCCAGGAAGCCAGTGTGCAGGAGAAAGTGCAATGGTATTGTCAGATTTGTGCTGGAAAAGGACATAAGTTCAAAAGTAAAACCCACAACACCAACAATTGCTATGACAAACCAGGGAATGAACACAAATGTCCCCAGAAATCAACACCAGCTTCAACTTCTAAGGTCACTCCATCGTCATCTGGATCTTACAATGGTGCAAATAAACCAAGTCTTTCAAGGCAAGACTTGTGGAAATGCTCAACTTTATGGATGATAAAGATCCAGAACCCCTTTCTGAGGACTTCAACATCAACAGCGCAACTATTGAAGACCTTCCTGATTCTATGCCTGTTGAAACAAAGACTATACCACAGATCAATGATGTGCAGAAGGAATCCAGGAAGCCAACAGGCTCCAAAAAGCTTAAAGGAAGGGCTCAGATGGATTTTCCTGAGGGACTGTAGAGGATAACGTCTGCAATCTACAGTCAGGGAGTAGTGTACCCAATGTTGGCTCAGATAGTTCTGAAGTAGTACTGGAATCTTGTGTAATTAATACATCATGCAACAAGACTTCTTCTTTCAAAATTCCAGTTACACTATGGGTATATGGCACAAAAGTGCAGACCAAGGCTTTAGTTGATTTGGGAGCCACAGCAAACTTCATTGACAGAGAGCTTGTCAAACAAAAGAACCTGGCTACTAATAAATTGGCATCTCTGTATAGAGTTATTAATGCGAATGGAACTCCAAATCAAGCTGGACAGATTAACGAATATGTCTGTGCCTATGTTGAGATTAGTGCTTACAAGTCCACACACTATCTTTTTGTTACTTAACTTGGGAGCAAAGATATGATAATTGGATACTCATACTTGCATAAGCACAATCCTGCTATTGATTGGCACAAAGGGGAATGGGAGTTCACCAGGTGCCCGGATACATGTACCAATAAAGCCTGTAAAACACAAGATATAGAAGCTGGTGCCAACGAGCTTCAACTCAATCCAGATAATCCATGGAATACTTCATTGGACGACTTAGGTGATGAAGACATGGATAATTCACATATCAATTGGGTTGATACAAGCAACCCTCATGATTGCCAACAAGCTATGGTGATAGCATCTATGTTTGACAAAGACATAGATGAGAAGCTCAATGACGAGGACACACAAAACTGGAAAGAACATGTACCAGGATAGTTACATGACTTTGGCGATGTGTTTTCAAAGGTCAAATCAGAGTGTATGCCAACCAGAAAGGAGTATGATCATGGAATTGAGTTTGAGAAAGGTGCAACACTTCCCAAGCCAGCTAAGGTCTACCCACTTTCACCAAAAGAGAGAAATTCTCTTGACGAATGGATTGATGAAAAACTTTGCAAAGGTTATATACAGCCTTCTACAAGTCCTATTGCTGCACCATTTTTCTTTGTCAAAAAGAAAGATGGCAGCCTGCGACCAGTTATGGATTACCAAACCCTTAACAATATCACTGTCAAGAATCACTATCTTATTCCGAGAATCTCTGACTTGATTGAGTCACTCAGTTGAGCATCAATCTTCACTAAGATTGACCTCAGGTGGGGATATAACAATGTCCGTATCAAAGAGGGAGATGAGTGGAAGACAGCTTTTATCACAAGACATGGATTGTTTGAGGCAAAGGTTATGTACTTTGGATTTTCCAATGCACCAGCTGCATTCCAGAGCATGATGAATGACATACTGGGTAATCTGATTCATAGAGGACTGGTTATGGTGTATTTGGATGATATCCTAATATTTGGAAATGACCAGAAGGAACACAGAAAGATTGTCAAAGAAGTGCTAAAAAGGCTTCGAGACAATAATCTATTTGCTAAGGCAGAGAAGTGTTCCTTTGAGCAAATAAGTATGAAATATCTTGGCATGGTTATTTCTCATAACCAGGTTGAAATGGACGAAGAAAAGGTTAAAGGAGTTCTTGAGTAGCCAGTACCTGCAAAGGTCAAACATGTTCATGCATTCATTGGATTTGCAAATTACTATTGCAGGTTCATCAAAGACTTTTCCAAGATTGTCAAACCACTCACAAATTTGACCAAGAAAGACCAAACATGGGTGTGGGAGGAAGAGCAACAGACTGCTTTTGAGGTGCTGAAGGAGGCCTTCACAACAGCTCCCATTTTACATATCCCAGATAATGAAAACCCCTTCAGACTGTCAACAGATGCTAGCGTGTTATGGTTCAGCGGGCTCCTAGACCTAAGTTAGGAGGCGCCTAGCTAATTAAGGACCGAGATCCTTAACCAGCCTGCTAATAGGTGAATTGGCGAAGTGACGATACCAAAGTATAATCAACAACCGATAGCATTGAAGCGTCGCAGCTATGGGTCCGTTAACTTCAGAGGATTAGAAGTTAAGGTCGACCAATCTTGAATTAGACGGGTAACGGTTAAGTTACAACAGAAGAGAATCAAAAACTTGAAGTTTTTGATCCTGTAGTCTACGCCTATTTATGCAAGTCCAAGGTCGTTGTGTACTACTGTATTTACGAGTCATAAATGTCTGTCCGAGTCATCAATCGAAAGAGAGAAACTACTAGTACACTACAGAGCGTCCAATGAGTCAGTCTGTATCTAGATCGTAGTCCATAATCTACTATAACGTTCTATCTACTCCGAGTCATCATTATCTGAGATAGTAGAACGTTCGGACGAGGTGGGGAAGCCCGTGGAGGACTCCTGAGGCGTAGGTGCTGCGTACGAGGACGAGGAGGACGAGGAGGCCGAGGAGGACGAGGGTGAGGACGAGAGATCGTAGGGAACGATCTCCGAGGACATCTCCTGATAATAGGAGGCAATAGCACGGAGTGGTACATCTTCTGAGGAGTCAGAAGAAGCATCAGACACATCGTCGAACAACCAAGGCTGCGACGGATAGAACGGACAAACAACACCAATGTAGGAAAATAGCTAAACTTAGAGACCTTGAACTCTTTGGAGCACGGACTCCCGCTTTTCCTTTCTCTTCTCTCTCCTTCTGTTTCCATACTATGTTTAACTACAGACCTCCATTGTTCCTACACTATGTTTAGATACGGACTTCCGTTTCCCCTCGCTTTCTAGTGAACTACCACCTCTCAATAGCTTGTACAATACACGATAAATAGCAAGCTTGTAAATAGGTAGCTTCCCAATTCGAATCTTAGCGTTGTTGCTACTAGACAGCGTTCTCCTCTTGCTCCTAGTATTGAGTTCTTTGAGCCCTAACAAGGCAAGAACTACCTGGTGTTCTCCCTCCCTCTCTCTCAACGTTGTCTAAGGTACTTGACATCGTCTCGGCTGTGACTTCAAGTCTGGTAGACTTGTCGTTCTTGCCATTCCTTATCTGCTGTCCTATCCAACTACAGCAAGGTCCTAGTGAAGAGGACCAGAAGCGTTGGATCCGTTGGGAGATCTAGCTAGCCTCGTAACGTCCAGTACAGGATTAATGTGCACTGCTGGACAAGAGCTCTGGCGAAATCCTAACAATTCATGAATCACTCATAAACAACAACAAAATCCTAAGAGAGGTTAAGCAAGCATTACTTTCTGACAGTGTCGCCAAAGACTACAAGTCCTTTCTACAGTCAGGTCCTTGTGAATTTGGAAAGTCACTACAGGACTGGAACTATGAGAATGGGTTATTACTCTACAAAGGGAAAGTCTATATCTCTAAGAGTGCAGATGAACATTTGAGACGCAAAAGTGTCCAAGCACATCACAACCTTCTATCAGCAGGACATATAGGTAGATGGAAAACCTATGAGTTGGTTTCTAGAAACTATTGGTGGCCTAGTGTGTCTATCTTTGTCAAGAACTATGTCAAAGGCTGTGATATGTGTCAGCGGATGAAAAATCACTCACAGCAGCCCTTTTTTTTTTAAAAAAAATCAAAGTTTATAGCCATGCACTATGTAAGTACAGCTAAGGGGTGCACAATAGCAGTCCCAAGTAAGTGGCAAGAAAACTACACTAGAATGTGTAGATAGAAGTAGACCTACAGTGCCTCAACACAGCACTTTGAAAAAGTTTTTATGGATCACAAAAAGTCTGGGGGCCTATGGGCTGTTAATTCAACCAGCTTACCCAAGCATAAAACCAAGACATCAAACTGAGAAACCACACCAAATGAAAGTAAAGATTACCCCACATAGCTAAGGGCATCGTCATCAGAGAGGGAGACATCATCATCCCCCAGCTCAATACCAGCCTCACCATGAGAAGGGAAAGGGACAAGACATGTGCAACTGGGCATATGAGGTGGGGGAACCGCAGAAGCCTGACAGTCCACGGAAACCCAAGCATAACGACTGCCTATCCATGTGTGATTGTATTGATGGCGCCAGAAGGGACACTGCTTATCATCTGTAGCATGCTTGGTGCCGCAGTTGACACAGGAACTGACATGGGGACAGGTCACATCAGATGGGGTGGGGGGAATAGGGGGCTTGGCCTTGGGGTTGCCTTTACAGCAGCCAGCCAGCGTCCGGTGAGAGTTCTTGTGGTGAGGACCCAAGCAGATGGAGCAGACAGCAGTAAGCTGTCTGCAGGTGGAGGAAGGGTGGCCTCATTTCCAGCAGTGTTGACACTGGGGGGTGCTGGTATGCAACTTGGCACCACGAAGCTCCATTAAGAAGCACATGCCAGTTGATGACAGAAGCAGCGTGAGTGCCACGCTGAGAATCTACAAGGTCAATCCAGAGGGTGGCTGAATTAGCCCGGGCAGAGTTGCAAACAAAGCACATGTGCACCATGTGGTTGAGGTTGATGACTGAGGAAGACAATTCTGTCCTTAACTCGGCCAGGGTGGGAGGGAAAGTCTGGCCAGACTTGTAGAAGAGGACGTCGACAATCTTAATGAAAGATTTTGATGCAGAGAGGGAGAGAGAGGCTCCAGGGAGCTTGGGGGCAAGAGCAGCAGTGAGTGTGTCAAGCTCAGCATCAGAGGAAATGGCAGACATCAGGCAGGAGACGCCAAAAGAAGTGAAAGAAGCTGTGTCAACCCTGAGGGAAGACCTGGTACGTGTAAGGGAGCCATTGCAGATGTGCAGCAGCTGTGGGAATGACAAGCCAGCCTTGGACATGGCAACATTGTTGGCAGAGATATGAAATTGGCACATAGAGGGTGTTATGGTTCACCTAGAGGGCACCGCAAGGATGGCTGCTAGGCTAGTTAACACTGAAGGATCACTTCAACAATCATTTTTGGCTGACAACACTGGGTTGTCCTGGAGTACTGAACAGAGACTGATTTCTTCTGCTGTTAACAGACAGGAGAACACTAAGTTTACTCAGGAAAATGCAACGATAGAGTTGTATTTGAGATAGAGAGAGAGGACAAGCGTAGAAAGGAGGGAGGTAAACAAGAGGTTGAAGCTGAAGCTTCAACTACAGAATAGTCCGTTATTTATACAATTTGAGATACTTCTGTCTTTACTATTTTGTCCATTGCTAACTAAGATGAAACACTGCTGACAGGATTGGAAGGGACATTGGAATGAGATGGTGTTCCAGGAATGGAAGCTTGCTGTGAAATGGAAGACAACAGATCTATGGAATCCATACTATCAGAGTTCTCTTGATCCAAAGGCAATGACAATGTGAAGAAGTGGCTAATAGTGAGATTGACAGGGGAGTTGGTCTGGTGGAGGTTGTAGGGTCGGCCCATCAGGTACAGGTGGGTGAAGGACGTATCTCCAATGATCTGCCTCCATCCGTAGTTATCAGCTCTGGTGAGTGCGGGCCGAGCAATCGTAGTCTCATAGAGTCCATGCCAATAGATATGGATGAATGGTGAATTATCCCATACCTGGCAAAGGTGGTGGTTGAGGTACTGGGACTCGTACTGAGGAGGCGGAAGGGTTCCATGTGGAGAGGTAGATCGGCCTGGTACTTCTTTGTAGTCCGGAATGTTGAGTAGTTCAAGGTGCCACTTGTAGAGCCAGTGTAAGGGGTTCATTGTCAAGACCATAACAATCCTTGCAGATCTCATCAAGAAAGGAGGAGTTCTTGTTTATATGGACAATATCTTTATCCATGCCCCAGCTCAGCAATACCTTCACACACTTACTTTTCAAATCATGCAAACTTGCCCCTAAATAAGAAGGTCCTTTCAAGATTCTCAAGAAGATTTTTCCAGTGAACTTCAAATTTAAACTTCCACAACAATGGAAAATTCATAATGTCTTCCATGCTTTACTCCTAACCCCTGTTTGAGAGAATCAACTATATGAAAAACACTTTGAAAATCCACCTCCTGTTATGGTTTAGCAGGCTCCTAGATCTAAGTTAGGAGGTGCCTAGCTAATTAAGGACTGAGATCTTTAACCAGCCTGCTAATAGGTGAATTGGCAAGTTACAATACCACTTTATCAGTAAGCACAGATAGTGTTGAAGCATTGCAGCTATCAGTCCCTTAACTCAGAGGAATAGAGTTAAGAATCAACCAATCTTGGATTAGACAGGTAACAGTCAAGTTAAAACAGAAGAAAATCAAAAAATTGGAGTTTTGATCCTGTAATCTATGCCTATTTATGCAAGTCCAAAGGTCTTTGTATACTACTATATATATGAGTCATTATAGTCTGCTTGAGTCACCAATCAAAGAAGAGAAACTAGTAGTACACTACAGAATGTCCAATGAGTCAGTCTGTATCTAAGATGTAGTCCATGATCTATTATATTGTTCTATCTACTCTGAATCATTATTACCAGAAGCAGTAGAATGTTTGGACAAGGTGGAGAAGCCCATAGAGGACTTCTGAGTTGTAGGCACTATGGAAAAGGATGAAGAGGCTGAGAAAGACAAGAATAAGGATGAGAGATTGTAGGGAGCAATATCCAAGGACATCTTCTGATAATAGGAGGCAATAGCACAGAGTGGAACATTTCCTGAGGAGTTAGAAGAAGCATCAGACAAGTTATCAAACAGCCAAGGCTGCAATGGGTAATGATGCCCATACTCTCCTGACTCAATGAGCGCAGCAAGAACTTGAGAAAGTTTGCTTGTTGTAGAACATGTAGGAATGTTGCCAAGTTGTGCAATTGTCCATGACCAGATAGGGGTGCCATCTGTTCTCAATAGCTGTCATCCAGCACATTGGGTAAGTGCTGAGGACTTTGCTATCTCTGATGATGTGGTAGTAAGGAGCTGCATGCATAGCTTGTTGAAGAACTGCATTCAGCTTGTTGTTATTGTAGACAGGAGGAAGTGGGGTGAGCCTATAGTCAGAGGTATGCCCAGGAATGACTTTGAGAAGGTTCTGTCCCTCAGAAACTAGGACATGAGTTCCTGGGTCCATAACAGAAAAAGTCAAAACTAGAGCTAGAGGGGTTTGGTTGACAGCAATAGGCAAGAGGTTTTCCTATAGTTATTTTACAAACCCTCTTTGAAAATAGATCTGATTCTGCCAGTTTAGTTTGGCTACACACTTGGTTCAATACCTGTTCCAAAAAACTTTGAGGTGGAATAAAGTGTCACGACCCGATCTGACCGATGCTGCCCCAACCCAATGCTGCCCCAATGCCCATACCCACCAACTTCTTGTTCTTGTTCTCTGACATTCAACCAACATTGGTTCCTTCGTGGTACCAGTTGCCTTGGGGCAACTGGCTGCTAACCCACAGTCACTTGGCGACCAATGCATTGTGGGGCAAATCTCCGACTGTCAGCCGACCTATCCCATTTCTATTATATCTCACTCTATCCATAGTTTCTCTATCCTATTTCATATTCTTTCATTCTTTTTTTTTCTGTTGGATACTTGTCCTCCTATCACATATGTGTTCCTGACCCCTAGACCTTGCTCCTCGTTGCATGCCCTAATATCCACCTTGTCTGTTTCTCCCATTTGTCCTTCTTATCTTTTTTTTCTCCATTTTTCCAATTCCTTTGAGTATATAAACCCTCTGTCCTCTACCTTGTACCTCAGTCTAAATATCAACTTAGTCTCCCCTCGTAACTCTGTCCCATCTTAAGTTGCTCTGGTGCACTCCTTCTTCTTTGCCTGTCCAAAATCTGGACCACAACAGCAGGGATGGCACAGCACATAAGCTGAAGCCAAGGTCCAACTCTGCCAACGTTCAACCGACCCAATCAGCCGACAGTCTGACTTAGTCTGTTTTTGTACTTAACATAAAGTTGGATATTCACTTCCTTTGGACATTTCTTCCTTGGGGGCCTGCAAAGACAAGGAAATTCCTGTCTTTGCTGTCTTAATGAATCCAGATACTCCTTTAGCCATAGGCTCAATGGCTTCTCTTTGAGATGTAATGATATTACCTTCATTTTCACTTGACTAATCTTAACTAGATTGTTTAGCCCAAATATGTGACAACTTTTTATATTTATGTTTGTTATCACAACAGTGAGCTTTCTTAGCTTTTTGTTAGGAACCCGTCCGAAGATCTTCTGGATGACCTCTGCTGTCCATTAAGCTTTCCCCATAGCAACAGGATCCTCAGCTCCTGCGCCACCATTCAGCCACAGCACTCTGTCGGTCTGATATCACCTCCCTGCTCTCCCGTGTCCTTATCCCCTCAGACTTCCCTCCTCTTGGTTGCTCGGGCATCTTGGTTGCCGTTCCTCCGGCAACCTTGGCTATTTGGTTTTCTCTTAGTTCCCGGACTTTCCTATTCCATCTTATCTTGTATCTGATCCTTGTATCTCCTCTGTCCCTCCGAGTTTCCTCCATAGCTTACTCATTCACTCTGCGTCCACATGTTAGCTACGACTTCTTATTCCTTTGTCTTCCTTTGTCTTCCTTTGTCTCTATCTATTCCTTTGTTCACTATCCTATGTAGTACGTCATTAGTAGACCTTATGATTAGTACTACTCTCTTATCCACTGCAGTATATAAACCTAGTCTACTACGTTTGTATTCTCCAGTCTGATAATTGACTTAGATTTCCTCTCCTAACTTGTGTCCAAACCCTCCGTCTGTTCGCCTCCGTCTTTGGACACTCTCCATTCTTCTCTCTCTCCATCTTTCCTCCCTCCGTCTTTGGATGACCCTCCGCCTTTGGGTGTCCTCCGTCCTTGGTTCTCAAGTGAGACCGTTGCGATACCGAGAGGGACGCAACACATAAGTTGAAGCCAAGGTTTCGCCCCCTCCGCTCTGTCTCCAACGTCCGCTCCAACGTCTGGTGTTTGAGTCTTAACAGTATTATCAGACTCACACCTCTGGTATTGTTCCATTCCACTTTTGCATGAACCAGGACACTGCTGCCACCCAACAGTCTTCTCATCTTAGGGGTATTCCTGCCCCCAAACCCATCCTTCTGCGCACCGACCAAGAATTGGGTCACATCCAATTTCCGACTACCAAAACCGACTCCAACTCCAGCAACACTCCGCCTTCTGCCTACACTCTTTGCCCAACCACACCTCTGGACGACAACAAAGAAGCTTCAGACGAAGAAGTTTCTGACAAAGAAAACGAAGGAGACAAAGACAAAGTTGTTGGTCAGCTCACAGGTAACAAAGTAACAGGATCGGACGAAGAACAGGAAGAAGAAGATTCAAGTGAAGAAGAATCATCTGACAAAGAAGATCCCCCGACAATGGTCAACCCCACCTCCAGCAGCAGTCCACCCACCAATCCTCCTGACGCCTCCGCTAGCACTGCAGGCAATGCCAATCCTGGCTCCGCCAGTACTGCCGGCAATGCTAACCCAGGATCCGCTAGTACCACGTCTACCTCTGCACCACCTCCCATCACTGACCTCACATCCACCTTAGCTCTCTTGTCTAGCACCCTCCAAAGTCTGGGCAACGGCCGAGGCAGCACCGCCCCTCCAACACGTTCCAACCAAGTCAAAGCTTGGGAACCGGACACCTTCAACAGGTCCAATCTGAAGAAGTTAAAGGAGTGGCTCTTCCAATGCCGCCTCTATTTTAGCACCAATTCCTCACAATTTGCTACGTCCAATGCTTGTGTCAGTTTTGCTATCACTTACCTCCAGGGCCTAGCCCTTAGTTGGTTCCACACCCTCCTTGAGAAGAAAAACCTCGAATTTTCCAGTATTGATGTCCTCAATGATTGGACAGAATTCTCCAACAAACTCACTGCCTGTTTTGGCGCTCCGGACCTGTCCGGAGAAGCAGCGGATGAGCTGGACAACCTCCGCATGGGTCACAACCAATAAATCACCAAGTACGACCTCGAATTCCTCCAACTCTCAGCTATCCTCTGTTGGGACAAAGCCGCTCTCCTCCATCGCTATTACCAAGGCCTCCCGGATTGCATCCAAGATGCCCTCTCCAACCGCCAGAACGGCAAACCCAATACTCTCGGAGAAATGAAGGAAGCTGCCGCCATAATTGACCAGTGGTATTGGGAACGTCAGCGTGAGCGGAAGCATAATAATCCTCCGTCCCATCAGTCCTCCTGCCACAATAACGCCACTAACAACAATAACTCTCAGCCAAAGCCCAATGACAAAGGCAAAGGCAAGGCTCCCGCTACCCCCAATCCCTCCGCCAACTGTCTGTCCCACTCTGGAAACCCTTCCTTCTCTGGCTCCGCCAAGTCTCTGCTCAACGGAAAACTTTCCAAGAGTGGCAGGCTCACAGCCGAGGAATGCCAACGCCATTTCGACAACAAATTATGCATTTACTGTGGTGAGCCCAACCACAACGTCAACTCCTGCCTGAAACGCACTGCTTCCTCCTCCAGTCCCGCCTCCGGCTCCTCCTCCGGTAAAGCCAAGGGTTGCAAAGCCCAAGCCAAGGTAAAGGAACCGTCGCAGGTGGCAGAAAAATAGGGAGTGGTCCTCAGGACTCTGCACAGGCTGAGGACTGCGTTGAACTCATCTGTGCCCCAGAGTGTTTCCAACTCAACACGTCTGCTCTTTCCGACCCCAATTCCCTCCATGTTTCCATTTCTTCTCTGTTATTTGTTTCTCCGTCTTCTCCAAATGTTTCCAAACCTGTTCACGCTTTGGTTGATAGTAGTTCCACTCATTGTTTTGTTGACTCTTCTCTCATAGATTGTTTCTCTCTTCCAACTTCTTGGATGCCTCCAGTAGAGCTTAGGTTGTTCAATGGTTCCTCAAATTCTGTTATTATTGAACTTGTCTCCCTGCCTGTATCTGTCTCTCAATGTGAAACTATGACTGTTGACTTCTATGTCATCCGGCTTGACGGCTCTTCTGCTCTGGTCCTCGGACACAACTGGCTTGCCTGCTACAATCCATTGATTGATTGGGTTTTGAGCAGTATTACTTTCCGGCCTCCATCCTCTGACCTGTCAGCTTCTGTCCCTCTCCGCACCGCGCCTCCAGATGACTCTCGCACAGCATCCGTTCCTGCTTCTTCACCCTCGGTTCCATCTGCATCCCCTCCGCAGTCATCTTCTGTCCCTCACATTAGCCTAATTGGTGCAGCCGCATTTATGCGCACTTCCTGCCTCCCAGGTTCACAGGCCTTTTCCTTTGACCTTCGCCGTGCTTCCGACTCCTCCGTCTCCACAGCAAAGGCCTCCCCGGAACCCATTGACCTTTCCAATGTCCCTTTGCAATACCACAAATTTGCCAACGTCTTTAGCAAGGCCCGTGCGGACTTGTTGCCTCCGCATTGTCCCTATGATCTCAAGATCAACCTCGAAGAGGGTACTCACCCTCCGATTGGGACCATCTATTCCCTCTCCCAAACCAAGCTTACGGCCCTCCGTGAGTTCATCGACGAACATCTCTCCATCGGATTCATCCGCCCTTCCTCTTCCTTGCATGCTGCTCCCGTCCTTTTCATCTGCAAGAAGGACGGCTCCCTCCGACTCTGTGTAGACTTCTGCGGTCTCAACAAGATTACCAAGAAGGATCATTACCCACTTCCCCTCATCTCCAACCTCTTAGACTCTCCTTGCAAAGCCCACCTATACACCAAAATTGACCTCCGTCACACCTACCACCTTGTCCATATTGCAGAGGGTGACGAATGGAAAACAGCCTTCCGTATCCGTTACGGGTCCTTTGAGTGGTCCGTTAATGTGCTAGTTAGGTAGTAGAAGTGAAATTAATATAAAATCACTATAAGTTGCAATGGGTCACTAAGTTCACCACTACTAACTGCTAGTGCTCGCGAACAAGTTTTGAAGGGGAGATAATCAAATAGGTAGATAGGGGGGGGGGTTGGTAGTAGCTAGCAAGATGTCTCACTAGTAGTTTCGGTAGCTAGCGAGTGGGGGCTCACTAACGGGGTGGTTGCTAGACGACGACGGACAAGGTTGTTTAATTGAAATATAACTTTGAATCCTAAATGACAGCTACGTCACTATAGATACCAAGATAAAGGATTTGCGAGGATAGTTAACAGGCCAGTAGCTAGCTGCACTGTGGTTATACCCTCCCGATCTAGTGAACGTACCGACTTGTACCCTCTTGATACAAGATGCGATGTGAACGCTAGTGATCGTTCGTTGATCAACTCGCTATATCCAATCTATAGGAATTCTCGTTAATCTAATCTCACTTCCTTAGTCTGAGGTCTCTATTGACTGAAGCTAAATCTTAATTCACACTAGACAAGTCACTTAATAAATCACTTATATATGATCTATCACTAGACGAGCTGGCAAGATTGCTTGCCCGACGCGCTTGCTAGCGAGGGGTATTTATACATCGCGAGGCTAACTAGATTACAAATAAAGAAATAGTAAAATATCGGATTATCGGACTGTCGGGACTCCGCTAGCTACCCTATAACCTGGGCTGAGGGCTTGCTAGACCAATCGGAAGCCTATCTAGTTATCCCGGAGGTGTGTCCATATGGACAGTGCTCTCGTGAGCTATAGTTCCTAGCTACATCCGTCGGTAACTAGGGTCGGTAGCGTATGACGTCAGGCCGCTATGCGTACCTAGATAATATCTTTATTCCAACGTGTGGCTAGCAGCTATCGCGCGATTGATAACTAGTTGGCGCCTGGCTATTGGTACTTTGGACGGTTGGCAGTGTCTTGCAAGCCTGATTGCTCGCGAGGTATCTCCTCACTAGCCGGTCCTTCCGACATGTGTCTCGGTTCGATTCTGGGGGGGGCTAACTAGTGCGGCTGTGCGCTGACTAATTGCTAGGCTTGAGCTGTAGCTAGAGTGCTATATCGCAAACCAGTCTTTGAGGAATTGTGTTATTCTAAATAGACTGATGTCGCTAACCGCTTTAGGTGAATAGGGTTGCATCGCTAGACCTCAGGGCCCATTCGCCTTAGTGATCCGTTGACCTACTGATCCAGGGCGCTATAGATAGTCGTAGCGAGACACTTTAACGTGCTAGTGAGGCTCCGCTCGCTAGATAGACCTGTAGCTAAGGGTATGTTCGTCCGAAGCTAATAGTATTCTTCCTCGATACCGTACGCTTTTCCGGTAATGGGTACTAATGACCAGTCCCTCTAGTGAGGTTCATAGCTAGGTACTACATCACTCCTAGCGAGGGTTCCTCGTTGTTACTAACGGCCTAACTAGTGATATTCCTAGTTCCTGTAATGGATTCCCGATTGAAATCGTTTCAGCTGTAACAGCGGCCACAGCCTCTACAGGTGTCCGGAGCATGTTAGTAATAATACTAATGTGTTTATGGGTTGCAGGACCCCTAATTGGTACCTACCGTTCTCCTTGGTTAGTTGTCCGAACCCCTCCTCGTCCAACAGGACACTCACCAGGCCCTGTAACGCCCCTGCCATGATGGCCTCCGAGTCCAAAACATCCTTCCCAGCATCTCCCCAAATGTGATTGAGGACATGCTTATCATGCCCCCCATGGACCCTCCTTTGGAGCCCACAACGTACTCTCCGGCTCCGCCCTACCCTTACCCTTGTCCAACCTCACCTCCTGTTTCTCCGGGACTTCTCCCTCATTGTCCATCTCAATGGTCACAAAGACTGGAGTACACGCAACCTTCCTGTTGTAAATTATGTCCTAGCAGCAACAGGGTCCTAATAAATAGGACTATGGGAAAGCACCCATCATGGTGCTATGCACAGTGGTGAGGTGATCTAACACTCACTGGATTGTATAGAGAAGATAGAGTTTGAGAGTAGAGAGTATAGCAATAGAGTGGTAGAAGAGTGTGTATTGAACTGTAGAATAGAGATGAATACATAGGGTTTATATACATATTCTAAATGACTATTCATAGAAGTATCTAAGGATCATATAGTGGAGGAGGTCTACATATAGCATAGGATTGTCCAGTGGATTGCTCTGGACAGGTGGGTCCATGGAGAATGGAGCGGATACATGAGTACTCCACCATGATCAATTGTGGGTCTCAGATGATCTATCTCTAGATTCATCTGGTAGAATCTTATCTAGTGCAGATATAGACTACACAGATATAGCTCTTATGTGACGAGTGGAGATATCAACTCAACACTTCCGCTTGGAACATCCTAGACAGGAGTTCAAAGTAACTAAAATTGGGTTAGCATGAATCCTCAGACGAATCTCGGATGACATACGTTTCAGGTTTGGCTCACAGGCCACCCCCTTTTTTTTGCATTGAGCACACCTCTGGCCACTCACACCCATTTTGAACGGGAGTTTCTCCCAGGGATTCTTCTTCTTCCCTCCGCTCGGAGGCACAGGGACTTCCACCACCACCTCCGCACGACTCCTCGTCCTCTTCTCTGGCCTCTGTCTCTCCTCTGTGACCTCTCTCAGCTCCTCCTCCTCCTCTGTCGGCTCCCTTGCCCTCTTGCTACTGCTTCCAACACTCAGAGCAATGGACGCCACGGACGAACCCGTCTTCTTCTTCTTAAGGGCCACTAGCAGGGCAACTACCTCCAGATTGGCCAGGTTAAAGTCATTGAGATTCAATGTGTTAGACATAGAGGGCGATGTAGAAAGCAGAGGAATTGGGACTTAGCCAAAATTTCCTGTGGGTTCTTATACCTCTCCGACAGACCATCCGCTCCGACCATTTATCCCTCCTGTTTCCTTTTTGGTTCTCGAGGCTTGGCCCTAAGGGGGGGATACTGTTAGGAACCTGTCCAAAGATTTTCCGGACAACCTCCGCTGTCTGTTAAGCTTTCCCCATAGCAACAGGATCCTCAGCTCCTGCGCCACCATTCAGCCACAGCACTCCGTTGGTCCGATATCACCTCCCCGCTCTCCCATGTCCTTATCCCCTCGGACTTCCCTCCTCTCGGTTGCTCAGGCATCTTGGTTGCCGTTCCTCTAGCAACCTTGGCTATTTGGTTTTCTCTTAGTTCCCGGACTTTCCTATTCCATCTTATCTTGTATCTGATCCTTGTATCTCCTCTGTCCCTCCGAGTTTCCTCTGTAGCTTACTCATTCACTCTGCGTCCACATGTTAGCTATGACTTCTTATTCCTTTGTCTTCCTTTGTCTTCCTTTGTCTCTATCTATTCCTTTGTTCACTATCCTAT
>QFDT01001595.1:7300-17511 GCA_003315915.1 Macrolepiota dolichaula
TTTTTTTTTTTAAATCCAATTTTATTGCACTAGTATCTAACTAAGTACAAACGGGCGCGCGATAGCAGTCCCAACCCATCTTGCTTGATGATGGTTCAGGGTTTGGGGTTCTCTGAATCTTGAGAGGTTCTCGTGATTGGACCATATAATGAATTCATGCCTGGCTCCTTCAAGGTGATGTCTCCATTCCTTGAGAGCACAGATAATTGCTAGCCATTCTTGTTTGGAGCAATGATAGTTGCATTCAGTTTTAGAAAATGGCTTCAAGTAGAATGTGATTGGGTGTTTGACACCATCTTTGTCTCTTTGGGAGAGAACTGCTTCTGAGGCAAATAGGGATGCATCAGTTTTGATTTTGAAAGGTCAGTCCAGGGTGGGGATAGCAAGGATGGGTTTTTCCATAAAGCAACGCTTGAGGTCTTCAAAAGTGTGCTGGTGTTTGGCTTTCCAGTGAAACTTGATGTTTTTGGACATTAAGGCATTAAGGGGGGCTGCATGCTTGGCATAGTTCTTGATGAAGTGGTGGTAGAAGTTGCAAAAGCCAATAAACTTCTGAACACCACAAGTTGTGGTCAGAACGGGCCAATTTTTGATTCCATCAAGTTTGGCGTGATCCATCTCAATTGAGGTTGGAGTAATAATAGCACCAAGGTATTTGAGGCATTGCTTCTTGAATTCGCATTTCTCGGCCTTCAAGTAGAGATTGTTTTCCTTGAGAATCTTCAGGATTTCTTTGGTAATCTTGTTGAGTTGTTCTTTTGTGGCTGCATGGATAAATATATTGTCCATGTAGACAATGACTTTCCCTTGATCGATGAGATCTCGGAAAATGTGGTCTATCATTGCCTGGAAGGTGGCAGGGGAGTTGCACATTCCAAAGAACATGACTGTGGGTTTGAATAGTCCTTTTGTTGAATAACGACAGCAATCGGTTGGTTCTAGTATGGACCGGGGATCAAAGCAGTTGTATAAGGTGCAACACGACAAGGGAATCACCCTTGTCACATTCAAACTATATAAGAAAATACATGGCGCACAGACCAACTATACAGTTCATGATGGAAGTTCCCGCGACACAAAATCAACAAGAAATACAAAAATAAAACAATACGTGAATAGAACACTGAGTGTGCCGAGATCCCCAAGAAGCCTGAAACTGAACGGATTAACTTCTAACACCTTTAGGGGTCTTGAAGATGGCTTTCCATTCATTTCCTTTTTTGATTCAGATGTTATTGTATCCGGCATGGACATCTAATTTTGTGAACCAATTAGAACCTTTGATCTTGTCCAATAGGGAGTTGATAATAGGAATGGGGTATGCATTCTTGATGGTGTATTTGTTGAGATGGCAATAGTCTTGGCATGGGCGTAGTTTTCCATCCTTCTTCCCAACAAAGAAGAAGGGGGTGGCCATCAGAGATTTGGATGGTTGAATGTAGCCTTTAGCAAGGTTTTCTTTGATAAACTTGTCAAGTTCAATGTCTTCTTGTACGGACAGTTTGTAGGGTTTGAATGAGCAGATCTTGGCATTGGGTGTGAGTTCTATCTTGTGGTCCCAGGGTCGGCTGGGTGGAAATTGTGTTGCTCATTGTTCATCGAATATGTCGAGGAATTGATGGAATTTTGGAGGAACAACCTTGTGGGGGTTGTTTTCTTTCTTCTCTCCATATTTTTGGGTGATAGCCTGTGATGCGTTAGCCTTGAAATTGATTTCTTCAAATGAGGTGGGTTTGAGTTTGAGTGTTGAAATCAACGAGTGAGAGTGTAAGAGTGTAGCACTACTGCTGTCCAGTGAATCTGAGTGTCCAGAGTGGATGTGTTAACCTCATTGTATAAAGGTCTAACTTGACAGGGAACTACCCTGTCAAGGTACTACTTATATACAACATACATAGTAGACAAGAACATTCAATCCAATAATAGTCCATCATACACAAATAGATGACGTGGGAACGAGGTGATAATGTTGAAATCAACGAGTGAGAGTGTAAGAGTGTAGCACTACTGCTGTCCAGTGGATCTGAGTGTCCAGGGTGGATGTGTTAACCTCGTTGTATAAAGGTCTAACTCGACAGGGAACTACCCTGTCAAGGTGCTACTTATATACAACATACATAGTAGACGAGAACATTCGATCCAATAATAGTCCATCAGACACAAATAGACGACATGGGAACGAGATGATAAAGCATGACATATGGTGAGAAGGAGGATAACTAATAATAGCAACAGTGGGAAAACGACGATTTACCATCTCCTAACAGATAAAGCATGACATATGGTGAGAAGGAGGATAACTAATAATAGCAACAGTGGGAAAACAATGATTTACCATCTCCTAACATTGAGTACTCTGGAGACTTGCTCAACAGAGGTGGGTTGTTCTGTCATGGAGTAGACAAGGGAGTGGATCTTGCTATTGTCTTGCATGGGGTTTCTCCATTTCATTGTGTGTTTCTGCCAATCGACATCCAGATTGAAGTAGACTAACCAGGGCATTCCTAAAATAATCTGGGGTCCTCCTAAACCAATTATTTTTGGTTTGAGGAGCATGCGCTTTCCATCAACAGTTATGTTAAGGGTTGCGGCATGTGTGGCCTTCCCTTGATCATTGGTTGATCCATTGGTGTTAATAATAGTGATTGGATGATCCAGGGGTGTAGTGTTATGGTCTCAATGACGAACCCCTTACACTGGCTCTACAAGTGGTGCCTCGAATTACTCAATATTTCAGACTACAAAGAAGTACTGGGCCGATCTACCTCTCCACACGGAACACCCCCGCCTCCTTGGTACAAGTCCCAGTACCTTAACAGCCACCTTTGCCAAGTATGGGATAATTTACCCTTCTTCCACATCTATCAGCACAGACTCTACAAGACTACTATCACTCGGCCCGCAATCACCAGATCCGACAACTACAGATGGTGACAGATTGTCAGAGATACCTCCTTCACCCACCTGTACCTGATGGGCCAACCCTATGACCTCTGTCAGACTGACTCCCCTGTCAATTTTTGTATCAGCCACTTCTCCACATCGTCATCACCTTTGGATCAAGAGAACTCCAATGATACAGATTCTGTAGATCCATCGTCTTCCATTTCACAACAGGCTTCCATTTCTGGAACACCATCTCGTTCCGATGTCCCTTCCAATTCCATTAGCAGTGTTTTATCTTAATTAGCAATGGACGAAATAGTAAAGTAAGAAGTATCTCAAAATGTATAAATACCAGACTATTCTGTAGTTGAAGCTTCAGCTTCAACCTCTTTGTTGTTTACTCACTTTCTCACTTGTATTCCCTTTACTGCTTGTCTTCTCTACTCGTCTCCGAATACAACTCCGTTGTTGTATTACCCGAGTGAACTTAGTGTACCTCTTGTTGAAGTACGACGGCTTATCTGTAGGATCTAGTAAGGTCCAGGGATAACGGCAGTGTATAAGGTGTAACTCGACAAGGGAATCAACCTTGTCGAGTCAAGACTATATATGAAAACTACAGGCGCACAGACCAACTATACAGTTTATGATCGGAAATTCCCGCGATAAGAAAACACAAAATAAATCCAAAATAAAATGAAAATCGAATATAACGCCGAGGCTGCTGAGATGCCCGAGATGCCCGAAACCGAACGGATTACCTCTTAACACCTCTGTCTGTCAACAGCAGAGGTTATCAGTCTTTGTTCAGTACTCAAGACAACTAGTGTTGTCAGCCGAAGGTGATTGTTGAAGTGATCCTTCAGTGTTGACTAGCCTAGCGGCCATCCTCATGGTGCCCTCTAGGTGAACCATAACATGTAGTGGGGAGATTCCATTGGGTTATGAGAGAGTGATTGATATAGATTCCTGCAGCTCTGAAATCGAGTAAAGCGAGATGTTCTGCAGTTTTTGAATTGGGCAGGTGAACAGTGGTTCGTAAGAAAATAATATTGTGTTGAATTACGATTGCACGTCTGTGAGTTCTGAGTGACCGGGGACCAAAGCGATGTATAAGGAGTAACTCGACAAGGTATTCATCCTTGTCGAGTCAGAACTATATAGTAAATACAACGGTGCACAGACCAACTATACAGTTATTGATAAGGTTTTCTCACGATATAAAAACTAAAAGAAAAGAAAATACAAAAGATATTGAATAACACGCCGAGAAGGCCGAGATCCCCGAGAAGCCCGATACCGCGCGGATTAACTTCTAACATATTGTTCTGTTGGCTAAGAGACATCTGGTTAACTGATTCTTGGGAAGAAGAACAAGAGCAAGAGTGAGAAGTGTCCTTATCCTTGTCCATGTATAGTACATTGTCCAATTCGGGCATATTCTGAGGTCTAGACACAGATGTTAGCCTCTTTAGGCAAAATCCTTTATGATCTCCTCATTTGGAGATTCATCTGCAAGGTTGAATAGACCTTCGACTTTGTCTTCAGTGAGTTTGTTGACAATGTGGTTGATTCACTGGGCTTGACTGGCAAATCTTCAATTCTTTCCTTTCTCGTTTTGGGCACTGGCCTGGTGAGGAAAAGAGGGTTTTCTGGGCATCTTGGGTTCCTTGCATATTTTGGCTGTGTGTCCTGGCCTGAAGCAGTTAAAGCAGAGCTGTTTCTTGTAGGCTTGCTGGAGGCGCTAATGTGCTAGTTAGGTAGTATAAGTGAAATTGATATATAAATCACTAAAGTCGCACTGGGTCACTAAGATCACCAATACTAACTACTAGTGTGCTCGCAAACAAGTAGCGAAGGGGAGATAATCAGATAAAGAGATAGGGGTTTGGGGGATTGATAGCTAGTGAGATAATCTCACTAAAGGGGTGTTGTCTAGCTAGTGGGTAAGTGCTCGCTAACAGGGTGGTTGCTAGATGACGACGGACAAAGGTTGTTTATTGAGAGATAATAATGAATCCTAAATGATGGCTACGTCACTATAGATGCCAAGATAAAGAAGTCGCAAGGATAGTTAACAGGCCAGTAGCTAGCTGCACTGTGGTTATACCCTCCTGATCTAGTGAATGTACCAACTTGTACCCTCTTGATACAAGCTGTGATAAGAGCTCTAGTGATTGTTTGTCAATCAACTTGCTAAATCCAATCTATAGGAATTCTCACTAACTCAATTCACTCTCTTAGTCTGAGGTCTCTATTGACCGAAGCTAATCCTTACTTCACACTAGACTGGTCACTTAATAAATCACTTATATATATGATCTATCACTAGACGAGTTGGCAAGATTGCTTGCCCAACACGCTCGCTAGTGAGGGGTATTTATATATCATGAGGCTAATTAGATTACAAATAAAGAAATAGTAAAATATCGGATTATCGGACTGTTGGACTTTTGCTAGCCACCCTATAACCTGGGTTGAGGGTTTGCTAGCCCAATTGGAAGCCTATCTAGTTATCCCTGATGGGTGTCTGTGTTAGAAGTTAATCCACGCGGTTTCGGTCATCTCGGGGATCTCGGCACGCTCGGCGTTCTATTCACGTATGGTTTATTTTTGTCTTTTGTTGATGATTGTATCGCGAGAACTTTCTTTCATGAACTGTACAGTTGGTCTGTGCGCCATGTATTTTACCTATATAGTTTGGATGCGACAAGGGTGATTCCCTTGTCGTGTTGCACCTTATACACTGCTCTGATCCCTGGTCCACTATAGAACCTTCAAGATCGCCGTCGTAATTCAACAGTCTGTGTGGATGGTGCTCTTGCAAGCTATAGTACATAGCTACATCCGTCAGTAGCTAGGGTCAGTAGCATATGACATCAGGCCGTCATGTGTACCTAAGTATTATCTTTATTCCAACATGTGGTTGTCAGTTATTGAGCAATTGGTAGCTAGCTGGCTCCTTGCTATTGGCACTTGGAGCGGCTTTGCAGTGCTGCACGAGCCTGAATGCTTGCAAGGTATCTCCTCGCTAGCCGGCCCTGCCGACGCATGTCTTGGTTTGATTCTGGGGGGGTTAACTAGCGCAGCTGTGCACTGACTAATCACTAGGCTTGAGTGTAGCTAGAATACTATATCATGAACCGGTCTTAAAGAGTTGTTTTATTCTAAATGGACTGACGTTGCTAGACCTCAGGGCCCATTTGCCTTAGTGATCCATTGATCTACTGATCTGGAGCACTATATGTTAGAAGTTAATCTGCGCAGTATCGGTCTTCTCAGGAATCTTGGCCGTCTCGGCGTTTGTTATTCAATATCTTTTCTTTTAGTTTTTATATCGCGAGAAAACTTAATCAAGAACTGTATAGTTGGTCTGTGCGCATGTATGTTTTCTTATATAGTTTGGACTTGACAAGGGTTAATCCCCTTGTCGAGTTGCACCTTATACAACGTTGTTATCCCCGGTCCACATTAGAACCTTCAATACGCTACTGTGGGTGTCATAATTCAACACTATAGATAGTTGTAGTGAGACACTTGAATGAGCTAGCAAGGCTCCACTCACTAGATAGACTTGTAGCTAAGGGTATGCTCATCCAAAGCTAATAGTATTATTCCTCGATACCATACGCTTTTCTGGTAAAGGGTACTAATGACTGGTCTCTCTAGTGAGGTTCATAGCTAGGTACTATATCACTCCTAGCAAGGGTTCCTTGATGTTACTAGCGTCCTAGCTAGTGATATTCCTAGCTCCTGCAATGGATTCACAATTGAAATTGTTTCAGCCGTAAGAGCGTGGAGGGAGTAGGGCATTGAGATGCTCCTGGAGCGCTGATTTAACTTTGTCGGTGGTGTAGAGTGGAGAGTTTGGATCTTCCTCATTGTCTGAGGTTTCTTTGTCAGTTTCGTCATATGTGTAGGGGTCCAGTTGTGAGGAGTCCAGTCTAGTGCTTGGTGAGCCAAACCTGATGTTGTTGAGGGTCTGTTGGAGTGTGTTGACATCCATTGCATAGGGATCCTTGGTAGGGTGAGAGCTTGCACTTGGTGTGTAAGTTGGGAAATGATGGCCTTTGTGTGAAAAAGGGCAATATTTCTTCTTCTGGTAGACGGGTTGGGGATTTGCTCTAGCTCTGTTAGAGTAGTAGCCTTGTTCCAAGAGAGCCATTGCTTCTGCATTTCATGCAGCATTGTACCAAGCCGTGATATTGGAGCCTGGGTTCTGGAAGATAACTCTTTGTGTTGAATTACGACGCCGGCCGTAGCAAATCGAAGGTTCTAGAGTGGACCGGGGATAACGACGTTGTATAAGGTGCAACTCGACAAGGGGATCAACCCTTGTCAAGTCCAAACTATATAAGAAACATACATGCGCACAGACCAACTATACAGTTCATGATCAACTTTTCTCGCGATATAAAAACTAAAAGAAAAGATAAAAGAAAACATATTGAATAATGAACGCCGAGGTGGCTGAGATCCCCGAGAAGCCCGATACCGCGCGGATTAACTTCTAACACTTTGTGCAAAATACAGATCCAATCCAAGTTGAAAGAAGATGATCTTCATATCATTGGCCGTGATGTTTGCATCAGTGGCGAGGTTCTTAAATTGATTGATGTATTTGTTCATGGATCAACCATTCTAGCAAATTGTTCTAAGCTGATCAATGGCAATAAAATGCCTCTGGGTGGATACAAATGAGTGGTTGAGTTCCTTGATGAAATTGGACCATGTCTGTTGTGTATCAAAATTTCCATTGGTGTCTTTATGGAACTCAATATAAGCTCTTCTCCATTCATTGGCCTGTCCTTCCATATAGAGGAGTGCGGCAGTGATCTTCTGCGCATCAGTGCTGAGGGACTTGGTGTTGGCAATATAGAGGAGAATGTGTTCTTTCCAGGTGTGATAGGTGTCTGGATGTCCATTAAAGGTAGGTGGGGGTGGAAGTTTCGGGTCGGTTGCTGTAGATCCCATGGTTGGTGTTGGTGTGGGGGTGTGCTGGGACTGAGTGGGTGATGAAACAGGTGTTTGAGTAGCTGAGAAAGTAGATAACACTGGTGGCAGAGTTGGGGTGCTAGCTGAGTACTGTTGCAGCTATGTTGTGGACTGTCTGGGTGAGGTGTGGAATGATCCCAAAAGAGTTCGTTCTGACTGGTCAAAGATGGGCTGAGGGATTGAATGTGAACTGGTCCGGTTCACTTGAGTTGGAGAAGTGGGGTGGTTGGTCTCGGTATTCCTGTGCTGGAGGTGGATGACTAGACTGTTGAGACATTCCTCTGGTAGAGTGTCGATGTGATCTTGTAGACTGAGATGATTGGGGGTCTGTGGAGATTGTGGGGAGATCTGTGGTTGATGTCTGAGATGTGGATCTCTGAACTGGTGCGGGGATATGAGGTAATGACGGTTCCTGTGACTGGGGTAATCTAGTGTGGGCTTTGGGTTCTGTGGAATAGGGGTGGGTGGTCTGAGGATTGTGGCGTTCAGTTCTGTAGGAAGGGAGTGTGGATCTGGAGGGAGGGGGTGGTGGTTGTTGTTGGGAAACTACTCGTTGCCTGGCAGATTCTTGAAGTTGGGCAAGGGCATCTTTGGAAATGGTGAATTAGGAGGGGAATAGGAATAGATATGAGGTTCTTCAAGTGCTTCCTGGCTGAAGTGTTCTTGATAACAAGATGTTTTGGCAGTGGGCGGACAGCAACTAGGTGTGACATTCCTTTGCTAAACGTAGGCTTGGAAGAATACCACTCAGGATTTACTTCTTGAGGTTGGATTAAGAATACCACTCTGGGCTTTACTTCTATAATCTGGGGAGTAGAGTTTCCTGATTGTCAGATACCACACTGGGATTTATTCTGATAATCTGGTGACCAAGTTGTCAAATACCATGCTGGGGTTTATTCTGACCACTAGCAGTTCTCTTGAGGACAGCGATGTAGTGTGAGCCTTCGAGAGAGTCAAAAAGGTAGCAATGAGATGTATCAATCTGACTAGCTTCTGAAACAGCGATGGGGCTTGATGCAAAAGTGAAGGTGGGGAGTATTACTGGACACAGAGGTTTCCAATAAGAGCTTCAACCTAATGTTATGGTTCACCTAGAGGGCACCACGAGGATGGCCACTAGGCTAGTCAACACTGAAGGATCACTTCAATGATCACCTTCAGCTGACAACACTAGTTGTCCTTGAGTACCAAACAGAGACTAATATCTTCTGCTGTTGACAAACAGAAGAACGCTAAGTTTACTCAAGGGAATACAACAACAGAATTATATTCGAGAGAGAGAGAGAGAGAGAGGACAAGAGTAGAGAGGTAGGTAAATGAAAAGGTTGAAGCTGAAGCTTCAACTACAGAACAATCTGGTATTTATACATTTCGAAGTACTTCTTACTTTACTATTTTGTCCATTGCTAACTAAGAGGAAACACTGCTAATGGGATTAGAAGGAACATTGGAACAAGATGGTGTTCCAGGAATGGAAGCCTGTTGTGAAATGGAAGACAACAGATCTACAGAATCCGTACTATCAGAGTTCTCTTGATCTGAAAGCAATGATAACGTGAGGAAGTGGCTGATAGGGAGATCAACAGGGGAGTTGGTCTGGTGGAGGTTGTAGGGTCGGCCCAACAGGTATGGGTGGGTGAAGGAGGTATCTCCGACAATCTGTCTCCATCCATAGTTGTCAGATCTGGTGATTGCAGGCCAAGCAATAGTGGTCTCGTAGAGTCTGTGCCGATAGATGTGGATGAAGGAAGAATTATCCCATACTTGGTGAAGGTGGTTGTTGAGGTACTGGGACTTGTACTGAGGGGGCGGGGGTGTTCTGTGTAGAGAGGTAGATCGGCCCAGTACTTCTTCGTAGTCCAGAATATCAAGTAATTCAAGACGCCACTTGTAGAGCCAGTGTAAGGGGTTTGTTGTTGAGACCATAACACAATCTGTTGCATACAGATGTATAAGCTATTTTTGCCTGACAGGCTGCCTGTTATGAATATTATCTTTGATTTCTTCAATGTCCTCACAGACATGATGGTAGTTAATGCACAATGGGAAGACTGGAAAATACACAATGAGAATAGAAAATTCAAATTGGAATAGATGGACAATAAACACCAAGGCAGAAGGACAATTTTGGCATATCACCAACAATGTTATGGTTCACCTAGAGGGCACCACGAGGATGGCCGCTAGGCTAGTCAACACTGAAGGATCACTTTGACGATCACCTTCGGCTGACAACACTGGTTGTCCTGGAGTACTGAACGGAGGCTGATATCTTCTGCTGTTGACAAACAGAAGAACGCTAAGTTCACTCGAGGGAATACAACAAC
>QFDT01001602.1:0-21796 GCA_003315915.1 Macrolepiota dolichaula
ACGATCTGCCTCCATCCGTAGTTGTCGGCTCCGGTGAGTGCGGGCCGAGCGATTGTGGTCTCGTAGAGGCCGTGCCGATAGATATGGATAAAGGGGGAGTTATCCCATACTTGGCGGAGGTGGTGGTTGAGGTACTGGGACTCGTACCGAGGGGGTGGAGGGGTTCCGTGTGGAGAGGTAGATCGGCCCGGTACTTCTTCATAGTCCGGAATGTCGAGGAGTTCGAGGCGCCACTTGTATAACCAATGCAGGGGGTTCGTCGTTGAGACCATAACACTCAGTACAAGGCCTTCTACCTTTACAAAAACGACTTTTATATAGGTCATGTGTTGTCCCCATGATGACATACAGCCTCAAACTATGGTTTTACAACAGCGCCCGTAACAAGGCGCTAATCAACATTCTTAATAAAACACAGTGCTCTGCAGCCATATGGATTACAGGCACCTTCCGCACCACCACTAGAGGCGCTGCCAAATCCATCGCCAGTCTCATTCCCCTCCACCTCCATCTGCAAAAACTCACCAAGCACTGCGGTACATGCTTCTGCACACTCCCCAATAATCACCCCCTCAAACTCCTCACCCAGGACGAAGACCTGAACAAACTGAACATCAAATCCCCTGCCACTGACTTCTTGCATGACAGCGCATCAGTCACAGACACTTTCAAGTGTTTACATCCAAGCGCTCAACCCGGTATGTGAGTAGTCGATCATTTCTCTCATTCTCAACTTTCTTTTAAACATTGCCCACACACTTCAGACAATGATCCGCAAGCTGTCTGCTGATACCT
Organism: Macrolepiota dolichaula; assembly: GCA_003315915.1. NCBI lineage: Eukaryota > Fungi > Basidiomycota > Agaricomycetes > Agaricales > Agaricaceae > Macrolepiota > Macrolepiota dolichaula. The sequence continues at coordinate 796 of QFDT01001602.1, forward strand.
CAAAGAGGCTAGCGAGGCTCGCAATCACGTGCTTTTTTCTTCTTCTTCTCTTCTCGTCTCAACGGACGGCTCTTGTCCAGTAAATTTTTCTAATAAATTGTACAGTCAGGGCTATAGCCCCTTTTCACTTTCTTCTACCTCTGCTTTTCTTCTCTTTGATTCTTCAATTTCCTCTCCTATTAAATCTCATGTTGTGCCTTGTGGACATGTAACATCTTCTGATTTGGAATCATACGCTCTCAGACTCAGTCTCCTTGCTTTTCTTTCTCTCTCTTCTGATGCTGCACACTCTTCTAACCGTAGCATTACTCACATCTCTATATTTACTGACTCCATTTCGTGTGCTAAACGTCTGTTTGACTACAGTGCCCACAGTGCACATCAAGATGCTCTCACCATTGCTGAACCCGTTCGCTCCTGGCTCTCCATCTCCCCGTCCCACAAGATCACCTTCTGGGACATCCCATCATTGCTCAATTGGTCAATCCACCACCAAGCCCATAAACTCACCAAATCACTGCAAGTCTCATGTGTCCCTCATCATTCTCAACGCTCACTTGGCTTCATACATAAATCATGGACCGACCGCTACCTATGGTTGTGGCAGCACCGTCACACCTCCAACAATACATCGTACTGGGGAAATCACTTCCTCGACCTCATGGGGCCAAACGACAATCCCATCCTCCCCACCTATGCCAACGGTGGCTCATGGCTCACACAAGACATGACACCATCTCTTGCTGTGTGCCTCATGTGCTGCATCTCTAATCACGCACCTATTGGCACATACCAAGCGCGCTTCTTCCCAGACTCCCCCACATTGTGTCCATGCGGTCACATGCTGGAGACACATGAACACATTATCCAAGACTGTCCACAGTTCAAGCGGCTGTTTTCAAATGGGCGCTATGACAACCTGGCGTGGTTAATCAAATTCCTGGACAATAATCCCTTAGCGTTCGCCTTTCCTCCTGACGACAGAGACCCCCAATGGAGAGAGTTAATCTGCAACCGAGCCCTACAGAGATGGGAACGGCAGCAAAATTTTATTGAAGATGTGCACTAAAGCGTTGGACATCCTACTTACAGTTAGTTTTCAAAACTTCCCTCTTTTTCTAGTGGCAGTAGTTACAGGGGAATAGCAAAACCTTTTTCTGCCCCCTCCACATTCCTGGATTCCTTTCTCTTCGTTGTTGTTTCTGTTCGTCAACTTCCGCTTTGTTATTGCAGTTGGTGCCACTTCTCACCTTCCAATTTGGACTACTAGTTTAGTTCTCTTCTCTACCTCGACTCGACTCGCTTCGCTCGTCTCGTCTCGGACATAGTAGTTTGTCATCTCCTTCTGATTTCTGATTTGTGTGTTTTGGCGTTTTGGACCTTGGGACTGCTATCGCACACCCGTTTGTACTTAGTTAGATACTAGTGCAATAAAATTGGATTTAAAAGAAAAAAAGGAAGAACCACGGCGCACAACTATAATGGATGGAATAACATACCAGGATGATTGCATATGCATACCCACATATGCAAAACTCTGAGAAAAGATCCTTGCAGAACACCACAACCCACCCAACATTGGACACCCAGGACAAAAGAGGATATTAGACCTTCTCAAAAGGTCATATTACTGGACCACAATGAAAAGAGATGTACAGAAATTTGTGGAAGGATGTGACAGCTGCCAAAGAAACAAGGTACTACACCACAAGAAAACAACCCTGTTGCATCCCATACCTCCGGCAGAAGGACCATGGACCAAAATCACAGTCGACATGATCGGACCACTACCAACGTCCAAAGGAGCAGATGCAATTCTGGTAGTAGTCAACAGGTTCTCCAAAATGATCTGACTTATTGCAACCACAACTGCCCTAAGCTCAAAGGGACTAGCAGAACTATACAGGGATCACATTTGGAAGCTACACGGTGTTCCAAAAGTGATTGTCAGTGACAGAGGACCACAGTTCACAGCAAAATTCATGGAGAACCTATGCAAGGCCCTAGGGATCAATAGAAGACTATTCATGGCATACCACCCTCAGGCAGACAGGCAGACAGAATGCATCAACCAGGAAGTGGAAGCATTCCTATGACACTACGTGAACTACCAGCAGAACAACTGGGCCAACTGGCTAGCAACAGCAGAATTCTAGTACAACAACAAACAGCACAGCGCCACAGGACACTCTCCATTCTACATCAATTATGGAAGACACCCCTGGAAAGGAAACCTGACCGCAGACTCAGAAACACCTGCGGTAGACGAATTCATCCAAAACCTGAAGGCGATCAGAAAGGAAGTATCTGAGCATCTAACAATGAAAGGAGAAGAAACAAAATGTAACCATGATGGGAGATGAGGAAAGAAACGCAAACTATCAATAGGACAATGGATGTGGCTCAAAGGGACAAACATCAAGACCAACAGACCCATGGAGAAGCTTGACAACCAAAGATACGGACCATTCCAAATCACCAAACAAGTAGGAGTATCAGCATACCATCTGAAGCTGCCAGAAGGTTGGATCATACACAATGTGTTCAACAAATCACTATTAACACCACACTGGACACCAAACTATACGGGACAAGAAATGCCAACACCACTGCCACCAGTACTAGTTGGAGAAGAAAAAGAGTATGAAGTAGAAGAAATCTGAGGAGAACGCAAAAGGGGCAGAGGAACACAATACCTAGTGCACTGGAAGGGTTACAGAGATGAACATGACTCATGGATACCTGCATCCTTGTTAGGAAATGCACAGGAGACACTGAAGTCATACAAGAAGTCCCTTGCGGAGCAAGGAAAACATATAAAGAAGGGGCAGAAATCACCAAAACCCATCATCAACTGCACTCTTCGAACCATGTCCTCTACTGAAAACTGCCAATCTGTTGCCTCTCTCCTCAACACAGAGGAACCCCAAGCCCATAATTCCATCACTCAAGACATCACCATGGATGAAGTTACATCGTCCATCACCCAGATGATCACTGAACACAGAAAAGGAGTGTCCATTGACGAGATGCTAGAGTGTGTCAACGACATCTCCAACATACAGAAGGCAGTGACGGCAGCCAAATCCGCAATGAAAGACACACAACTGGTCTTAACCACAATCTCACCACAAATCCAAGCAGCCACCCAAGGACAGAGGAGACACAACCAAGCCATTGACCATGTGGAAGACATACAAGTTGACCTAGAGAACTTCATTGATGCTGACATTGGAGGAAAATTACTGTCCCTATGCTCCATACTATCCGAAGTACTTGTTCTTGTACACTACAATGGAAATGACAAGGAAGAAGGGGCCGTCAAGTTAGCACAACTCCTCATGGGCACTGACCTGTACCCACTAGAAAGTAGGAAGGCCAGGAGAACAGGCAAAACTGACAGAGAAGAGAAAGAGGCAAAAGAGGGTGAAGAAGAAATCAGGTGCATCCCAGCCATTGCCCTAGAAGTCAAGAACATGCTCTCCTTCTGGACAGCACCAGAACAAGTAGGCCCAAAGGAAGTTAGGGAATGGGAGTTCCCCAGCACATTTACTATGCTCCTCAACAATGGAGAACTCGACAAACAATACATTGACCACATCCTTGCCACCCTACTCATCGACAAACCCAACACTTGGGGCACCATGAAAGGTATCAAGATCGCCATGTTTGCAGGAGGACTGGATCATGCCAAATTATTCATTACACACAGCACTGTCGATGACAAGTTTTATGCCGGACCCACCAAGAAAGACCTCGCACAATTTATCGTTGGATAGCTGTGTGGTCACAGAGCATAAAAAGGGGGTAATATTATACTCCCTTGGGGCTATTGTGTACTATAATACCCACCCATTCCTATCATCGCCCCACTTGTCATGCACCTGTCAATCCTCCACTATTTCTCTATCTGTGACTGCTCCACTGTTTACTCAGCTACAATGTCATACTTACTCAGCCGCTGTTATAGACTCTCCAGTAGGAATACCTCAGCAGTATATATACACCTAGATACTCTGCTGTATTCCTTACACTTTACCAACTTGTTGATTCCCCTTCTCTTCTCTCTCATCGCCCTCAAGTCTTCATCACTTGTTGCAACCTGAGTTGATCACTTAGGAAGGTCGTAACAGTTCCTTTCTGCCTCAAGTGCTCAAGCTGGGGTCACACTACTTTTGCCTGCTACCACCGCAACCCAAGATACCCCATCTGTGGTGGGCCTCATGAACAACAATTCTATCACCAATTGGCATGGTGTTGCCAGCCAAAAGGAAAAGACAACAATAAATCTACCTGGGTCCCAGGCACAGCAGCCAGTATGTCCTGCCCCCATCTCCAAGATTTCCAATGCTTGAATTGCAATGGAGAACATAACACTGACAGCAAGAAATGTTTGTTTTTCTGCAATCAATACAACAAGTTGTGGCATCAATGTAAAGCCACGGATTTTCAAGACATGAAGATGCACCTTAACTTTAACACCAAAACTGTGTATGCATAAGCATACCAGAGTCAACCCAAAGTCTGACTGCCAATCCCCAAAAGAAAGTAGCAAGGACTCTAAACCAATTAAAAACTGGATTCTTTCACATTTAAATTTCCATTTTCATAACATTGCCCAGTCTTGGCCTCTAATGGAGACCTTATTGAACTCTCCCAATTTTTCTCATATTCATGTTTTATGCTTGCAGGAACTGTTGAAAGAACTAAGCCAAAAGAGGAAGAATAGACTCAAACACAGACACTGATGGGGGGAAAGAATGATTATTGGGGGAGTTGGGCCACTCCTTATATACCAAAAGTACATAGTCTGTGCGCCAGGGTGACTGTGACTATAGGGATAGTGTGACTACCTCTATATAGGCAATATACCAGTCACAAAAGTTAACAGGTGGGTCAAGGACCACAACCTCCCTCCAGTACAGTCCATCCTTTACAAAAATTGACTGTGCAACAACCTGGACTAGCTATGGGCTGGGCTGGATGGTACATATAACTCAGCTGCTCACTGCAGTGTAGATCTCAGCACAGTAGAATTCCTCCCTTTCCAATCTACCAGATCATGGGTTCCTGTATCAGTAAAGGAGGTCAAAGACACATTACAACCCTGCTCAAACACATCAGCCCCAGGCCCTGACCATCTATCCTGGCACCACCTTAAGTCCATTCTCTCATTTAATTAAGTGCTCAAAACAATACAAGTGCTTGCAGACAGCTATGTAACCACTTCCACATGGCCAGAAAACTTCAAGGACTCAATGTCCATCATCATTCCCAAGCCAAACAAACCCCATTACACTACCCCTAAAATGTTCTGGCCTATCATCCTCCTTAATACCTTTGGTAAACTCATTGAGAAAATTATATTCATGCGGCTCCAATTTGATGCAGCACACCTAAATTTAGTTCATCTCTTGCAATTTGGAGGACTCATTCAACAATCCACTGAAGATGCAGGGGTGTATCTAACCCACAAAGTACGTAAAGGCTGGAAACACAGCCTCAAAACTAGTATTTTCACTTTGAATGTAGCCCAATTCTTTCCCTCTGTCAATCACTCCCTCCTTTCCCATATCCTTGAATGTCATGGATTCCCAAATTGTCTTGTTAACTTCTTTTTGAGCTACCTTTCTGACAGATTCACTTCTTATTCTTGGAACAATCATTTGTCCCCAAAATTCCCTGCCTCTGTTGGTATTGGTCAAGATTCTGCACTTTTACCTATTCTTACCTCTCTTTTCCTATCCCCTTTTATGTATTGTTTTTCAGCTAATCCCCAATGTAAAATACTCTCTTTTGTGGATGATGGCCTCATTGTTGTACAGTCCAAAAAGTTTTCTACTAACACTTCATTACTTTCACAGGTCTACTCCTCCTGCTCCACCTTCCTCACCTCCATGGGCCTCATTCTTGAACATGACAAGAGTGAGGTTTTCCATTTCTCCAATTGTCCTTGGGCTGAACCCAACCCAGACATCACACTTCAACACAATGATGGCACCTATCTAACACTCAGCCCTAAGCGCTACATTTGGTACCTTGGCTTCTACTTTGACTGGGCCCTCACATTCAAGGAACATGTGCACTACTGTGCAACCAAGTCCTTCTCAATTGTCAAGTGTTTACGTTTGCTTGGCAACTCAGTGCAATGTTTATTATCTTTACAAAAACACTTTCTTTACAGGTCATGTGTTGTCCCTGTGATAACATATGGCCTAAAACTTACCAAGTGATGCGGCATGTGCTTCTGCACATTATCTGACAACCATCCATTCAAACTCCTCAACCAGGATAAATAACCTGGACCAAACAAAAATTAAATCCCCTGTTATCAACTTCATGTGTGAAAGCACTTCAGTCACAGACTCTTTTAAGCACTTACATCCAAGTGCTCAACCCAGTATGCAAGTAGTCAATCATTTCTCTACTTCCCAAATTTCTTTCAAACATTGCCCTTGTGTGTCAGACAATAATCCTCAAGCTGTCCATTAATACCTTGAGGAGGCTAGCAAGGCTCAGAATTAAGTGCTTTTATCTTTTTCTTCTCTTCTTCTCTCAATGGATGGCTCTTGTCCAAACAATTCTTCTAACAAAATGTATGGTCAGGGTTACAGCCCTTTTTCACTGTCTGCTACTTCTGCTTTTTTCCTCTTTGATTCTTCAATTTCTTTTCCTATTAAATCTCATGTTGTACCTTGTGGACATGTACTCTCTTTGGACTCAGAATTGTATACTCTCTGACTTGGTCTTCTCTTTTTTTTTTTTTTTAAAAAAAAATCCAATTTTATTGCACTAGACTAGCTAAGTACAAACTGGTGCACGGTAGCAGTCCCAAGAGCCAAAAATAAAACTAAGTCCAAGCTGGGAAAGAGAAAAATAACAAACTGGAGTTGAGTTGAGTCAAGCAAAGTGAGACAAGACAAGACATGATACAAACGAAGAGTAGGTACTGAAGTTGAAGATGAGAAGTGGCATTGACCACGAGAACAAGGTGGCCAATGACAAACAGAAAAGAAAACAAGAAGTGAAGAGGGTCCTGGAATGGGGAGGAGGCAGAAGAACATTTTGCTAATCCCCTATAATGTCCACCAGAGAAGAAGGGAGGAAAGTTAGAAAAACTAACCATAAGTCATCATATGACGCCCATTAATGCACATCCAGAAGTTGGTTTTGCTGTTGATGCTGCTGCTGTTGCATAGCTTGGTTGTGTATTAGAAGGGCCCACTCTCTATTGGAATCGTTGGGCGGAAAAGTGAATGCAAGGGGATTGTCCTTCAAGAAATTGATCAACCAATAGAAGTTGTTGTAGCACTTGCCCATTGACCACAGTTGCTTGAAGCACCTACAGTCATTGATGATATGTTCACGTGTTTCAAGTGGGTGACCACAAGGACACACGGTGGGGGCATCTGGGAAGAAGCGCACACAATAAGAGCCAATGGGTGTGTGGTTGGTGATGCAATGTGTGAGGCAAGCAGCTAGGGAGGGGGTCATGTGACTCGGTCTTCTCTCTTCTTTCTCTGTCTCTTCTGATATTGCACGTTCTTCCAACCTGTCACAGATTTGGCAGAATACATTGTTTACGTTATATCTCGCCGAATACTGGGCCGTTTACCTCGTGCTTAGTACCGTTGGAAAGCCCTCGTCCGTCGCATTCTGACAATACCCGGGACGTCGCGGGGCGTGCATCCGTTCAGGAGCTACGTGCTGATCATTATTATCTGTATCATGTGTTGATTATCTGTGCCATCTGTAGTTTATCACTCCTCATCATTCTAGAGGGTTCTGGAATGATCAGTAAGATAAGATCTTTATCCATGTTGTCATATGGTGTCATTGTTAACAATCAGTAAGGGTTTTATGCCATTGGCTAGGAGATATTAGTTTTTCTATGTAATTAGTAAGGACTAGAGTTCCTGGGGTCATCTGGTAGTGTCCCAGGTCCTAGCCCTCTGTGTATATAAACTAGGCTGTCTGGTGTCTGTAGGACCCAGACTTAACAACCTGTCTACAGCCTAGCCTGTCTTATCCTATCTTCTATCTGATCTCTTGATCTTATCTCATCTCTCACTTGCTTATCTAAGACTGCTGTTCCCCTGCCTATATCTTGAGCTTAGGTAAGCATCAGGATTTGTGATACAACTATAGTATTACTCATATTCTCATTTTTACTGACTCCATTTTGTGTGCTAAACATTTGTTTGACTACAGTGCTCATAGTGCACATCAAGATGCTCTCGTCCTCACCAAACCCCTCTGCTCATGGCTCTCTACATCTCCTTCCCACTGCCTCACTTTCTGGGACATCCCGTTGTCGCTCAAGTGGTTGATCCACCACCAAGCCCACAAACTTGCCAAGTCTTTGCAAGTCCTATGTGTCCCCCACCACTCAAGACACACCCTTGGCTTCATCCACAAATTGTGGACTGACCAATTCCTTTGGTTGTGGCAGTACCGCCATACCTCCAACAATACTTCATGGCTCACAAGAGACATGATGCCATCTCTAGCTGCACGCCTTATATGCTGCATTTCCAACCACACACCTATTGGCACATACTGACAGTGCTTCTTCCCAGATGCCTCCATTGCGTGTCCATGCGGTCACATGCTGAAAACACATGACCACATCATCCAAGACTGTCTGTGGTTCAAGCGGCTATGGTCAAATGGATGCTACAACAATTTAGTATAGTTAACCAACTTCTTGAACAACAACTCACTGGCATTTGCTTTTCCTCCTGAGGACAGGAACCCTCAATGGAGAGAGATTATCTGCAACCAAGCCCTACATCAACAGGAATGGCAGCAAAATTTCATCAAAGATGTGCACTAAAGCATTGGACATTGGACTTATGGTTAGTATTTCATACTTCCCTCTTTTTCTCATGGTAGCCATTATAGGGGATTAGCAAAACCTAATTCTGCCCCCTCCACACTCCTGGACCCTCTTCCATTTCTCTGACATTTCTGATTGTCAACTTTTGCTTTGTTATTGCGATTGTTGCCACTTTTCTTCTTCATATTCAGTACTACTATCTCAGTTCTACTCTCTCCCTCAACTTGACTTGCTTTGCTTGCCTCATCTTGGACAGATAGTTTGTCATTTCTCTTACATCTTGGTTATGTCTGTGTTTCTGGTTTTGGACTTGAGACTGCTATCACATGCCCATTTGTACTTAGTTAGATACTAGTGCAATAAAATTGGATTTTTTTTTTAAAAAAAAAAAAACAAGGTGTCAACCTTGTTGAAAACAGACTATAAGCTAAAACTACAGTGCACAGACTAACTGTATAGTTCCCAATTGGAAATTCCTGTGACACAAAAGACACAAGAAATCACAAACAATATTATATAATCAGATAATGTCTGAGATGGCCAATATCCCCAAGATAGCCAAACATGTATGGATTACCTTTCAACACAAAGAAGGACTGTGAGGTTGAGGGGTTGAATGTGAACTGATCTGGTTTACTTGAGTCAGAGAAGTGGGGTGGTTGGTCTTGGTATTCCTGTGCTGGAGGTGGATCACTAGACTGTTGAGCCATTTTTCTGGTAGAGTGTCAATGCAATCTTGTAGACTGAGATGATTGGGGGTCTGCAGAGATTGCAGGGAGATCTGTGGCTGATGTCTGAGATGTGGATCTCTGAACTGGTGTGGGGATGTGAGGTCATGATGGTTCCTGTGACTGGGGTAACCTAGTATGGGCTTTGAGTTCTATGGAATAGGGGTGGGCAGTCTGAGGATTGTGGCATTCAGCTCTGTGGGAAGGAAATGCAGATCTGGAGGAAGGGGGTGGTGGTTGTTGTTGGAAAACTGCTCATTGTTTGGTGGATTCTTGAAGTTGGGCAAAGGCATCTTCAGAAATGGTGAATTAGGAGGGGAATAGGAATAGATATGAGGTTCTTCAAGTGCTTTCTAGCTGAGATGTTCTTAATAACAGGACATTTTGGTGGTGGGTGGACAGCAACTAGGTGTGACATTCTTTTGCTAAATGTAATCTTGAAGAATACCACTCAGGATTTACTTCTTGAGGTTGGATTAAGAATACTACTCTGGGCTTTACTTCTATAATCTGGGGAGTAGAGTTTCCTGATTGTCAGATACCATGCTGTTGAATTACAACTGTATGTCTATAAGTTCTGAATGACCAGGGACCAAAGCAATGTATAAGGTGCAACTCAACAAGGGTATCAACCCTTGTCAAGTCCAAACTATATAGGAAATACAACAGTGCACAAACCAACTATACAGTTACTAATAAGGTTTTCTTGCAATATAAAAACTAAAAGAAAACAAAATAGAAAAAATATTGAATAATGCACCAAGATGGCTGAGATCCCTAATGTTGAGTTGATATCTCCACTTATCACATATGAGCTATATCTGTGTAGTCTATATCTGCACTAGATAAGGTTCTACCAGATGAATCTAGAGATAAATTATCTGAGACCCACACTTGATCTATGGTGGAGTACTTATGTATCTGCTCCATTCTCCAGGGACCCACCTGTCCAGAGCAATCCACTGGATGATCCTATGCTATATGTAGGACCTTCTCACTCTATGATTCCTAGATACTTCTATAAATACACTCTTTAGAATAGGTATATAAACCCTATGTATTCCACCTTTATTCTACAGTTCAATACATCTCTTCTACCACACTCTACTCTCTAAACTCTACTTACCTATACATTCCAGTGAGTGCCAGATCACCTCACCACTGTGCATAGTACCATTATGGGTGCTTCCCCATAGTCCTATTGATTAGGACCCTGTTGCTGCTAGGACATATTTACAACACCCAATGTACCCAAAACTAAACAGATTACCTCTTAACACATACTGAGATTTATACTAATAATCTAGTGATTAAGTTGTCAAATACCATGCTGGGATTTATTTTGACCACTAGTAGTTTTCTTGAGGACAGCAATGTAGCATGAGCCTTTGAGAGAGTCAAAAAGGTAGTGACAAGGCATATTGATCTAACTAGCTTCTGAAACAGTGACAGGGCTTGATACAAAAGCAAGGGTGAAGAATATTATGTTAGAGTTGCTCCTCCCAGTTAGGTGACTTCAGTCAGGTGATGATACATGTGACATGCATGTGATGGTGGGATGGGAATAGCTTAGATAATTTCCTGTCCTGTATATAAACTTTACTTCTCTCTCTTGTACTTCTTATCCTCTTACAGTGTTCACCACTGTTAATCTACTTTCTTCTTTGGTAACTGTTAGGACTTCTCTGGAGTTTCCCTGCTTCTCCATTTTCAACATATTACTGGATGCAAAGGTTTCCAATAAGAGCTTCAACCTAATGTTATGGTTCACCTAGAGGGCACCACAAGAATGGCTGCTAGGCTAGTCAACACTGAAGGATCACTTCAATGATCATCTTTAGCTGACAACACTAGTTGTCTTGAGTACTGAACAAAGACTGGTAACTTCTGCTGTTGACAAACAGAAATACACTAAGTTCACTTGGATAATACAATGAAGAAGTTATATTCAGAGACAAGTAGTGAAGACAAGCAAGTAGAAAGAATACAAGCAAGTAAGCAAGTAAACAACACAAAGGTTGAAGCTGAAGTGTCAACTATAGAATGGTCCAGTATTTATACATTTCAGAGTACTTCTTACTTACTATTTTGTCCATTGCTAACTAAGAGAAAACACTACTAACAGGATTGGAAGGGACATTGGAACAAGATGGCATTCCAGGAATAGAAACCTGTTGTGAAATGGAAGACAACAGATCTACAGAATCCATACTATCAGAGTTCTCTTGATCTGAAGGTGATGATGATGGGGAAAAGTGGCTGATATGAAGATTGACAGGGGAGTTGGTCTGGTGGAGGTTGTAGAGTTGGCCCAACAGGTACAGGTATTGAAATGTGAAGCAGGGAGACTCCAGAGGAGTCCTAACAGTTACCAGAAGAAAGTAGATTAAGTGTCTGAGGACACTGTAAGAAGATAAGGAAAACAAGTAAAAGAAGTACAGTTTATATACTGGATAGGAAATTATCTAAGACTTTCCCATCCCACCATCACATGTAAATCACATGAGACATTACCTGACTGGAATCACCTGACTGGGAGGAGCAACTCTAACAATAGGTAGATGAAGAAGGTATCTCCAACAATCTGCCTCCATCCATAGTTGTTGGATCTGGTGAGCGCAGGCCAAGCAATAGTGGTCTCATAGAGTCTGTGCCAATAGATATCAATGTTAAAATAAGATGCTGGTTGAAACCTATTGAAGGTTCTGAGTGACCAAGAATAATGGCATAGTATTAGGGTGTAATGCGACAAGGTGTCAACCTTGTCAAATACAAACTATATAGCTAAAACTATGGTGCACAGACCAACTGTATAGTTCTTGATTGGAAATTCCTGCGACACAAAAGACACAAGAAATCACAAACAATATTACATAATCAGATAATGTCTAAGATGGCCAATATTCCCAAGATGGCCAAACACACACAGATTACCTTTCAACAATTAATAGATATGGATGAAAGGGAAATTATCCCATACCTGGCAAAGGTGGTCATTAAGGTACTGGAACTTGTTAGGATTGCTCCTGACAGTCCTGGAGATCACTAGATGAGTTGGTGATTTAGATATGGACTTGGTGATGTCTTATCAGTTGTCACATGTCTTGCTTACCTCAGCTAGTGTAGAACTTGCCTGTGGACGCTTCTGAAGCCTTTAGCTTCTTATAGTTGTCTACAGGATACTGCAATTAATACTCAATAGATCAGCTTGTTTTGACCACTGTTAGGACCATCATTGTTCCCTCTATGCGCTAGCTTCAACAGGTTATGGTGTTAAGAGGTAATTTGTTCAGTCTCAGGCACATTGGGGATCTTGGCCATCTTGGCATTATTATTCAATATTCTTTTCTATTTTGTTTTCTTTTAGTTTTTATATCATGAGAAAACTTCATCAGTAACTGTATCATTGGTCTGTGCGCTGTTGTATTTACTATATAGTTTGGACTTGACAAGGGTTGATCCCTTTGTTGAGTTGCACCTTATACATTACTTTGGTCCCTGGTCATCTAGAACTCACAAACACATAGTTGTAATTCAACACCCCATGCTTTAACAACATCAAAACACACTTTTAATTTATCCATTTCATTTCCACACTATCTTCTCTATTAATCCCTCCCCTTTCCTCTCTGATTTTGTTTTCACTCTCCCACTCTCAATAATGGCGTCAGGCTTGCCTAACTTCAAGAAATTGAACACTACCAACTACATGTTGAAAAAACTAAGCCAATAGAGGAAGAACTCACACACTGACACAAGAGACACTAACACTGATGGAGGGGAAAGAATGATTATTGGGGGAGTTGGATCACTCTTTATATACCAAAACTACATGGTCTATACACCAGGGTGACTGTGACTACAGGGATAGTGTAACTACCTCTATATAGGCAATATACCAGTTACAAAAGTTAACACTACACTACCTGGTCTGGCAAAATGAAGACATGGTTATGGGCCTCTGGCCTCTGGAAATTTGTTTTGGGAGCCATACCTTGTCCCACCACATCTATCAGCCCCACTGAGGCTGAAATTGCTGCTAAGGAGGCTTAAAAAGCGAGGGCAGACAAGGCAGCAGGCTGGCTGTACTTGATGGTGGAATCCAGTCAGAAGGTACATTTTAATAACATCCAGGACAATCCTGTGAAAATATGGAGCTTTCTGCAGGATGTACACCTCCAAAAGTGTCTGGAATGTGATTTAATGCATATGAGGACCTATTTTCCACTCAAAAACTCAAAGATGAGTTTCTGCAGTCTCTTATCAACAGAGTAGTATTGAGTGATAATAGGACAAGTCACTCTTCAGGTTAGGTCCACTGAACTGACCAGAGAAACCACCTAGTGCACCAGCCCCTACAGTGTGCCAGTGGTAGGCAGTCAAGGCTATCCCTAGTGAAACAGGTTATATATGACCTACTAGTTCCTACAGTAACCAGACCATATAGCTCAGTGGTAAGAGCAACTGTGGCTCCAACAGGAGGTCCCAGGTTCAAACCCTGGTGTGGTCACTTTTCTGTCTTAACAGTTTAAGGTCAAGAGACATCCTGATGGCTCCATTAAGAGGTACAAGGCCAGGCTGGTTGCCAAGGGCTATTTTCAGAGACCTGGCTATGACTACACAGAAGTCTTTGCTTCTACCTTCAGGCCTGCCTCTCTCAGACTTATTCTTGCTCTGGCAGCTAGAGAGGACTATTTCCTTCATTTTGTTGACATCTCCTCTGCTTTCACCTATGGAGACTTGGAGGAGGAGATTTACATGAAGCAGCCTGAGAGATATTATATTGAAGGACCCAACATGGTGTGCAGGCTCAGGAAGTTCCTCTATAGTCTCAAGCAGGCAATCAGGCAGTGGAACAAGAAGCTCAGAGGTGTCTTGGATGTTATGGACCCAGGGACTCATGTCCTAGTTCCTGAGAGACAGAACCTTCTCAGAGTCATCTCTGGACACACCTCCGATTACAGACTCACACCTCTTCCCCCTGTCTATAATTGTGATGAGCTTAATGCAGTTCTACAACAAGCTATGCATATAGCCCCCTACCACCACATAATCAGAGACAGCAAAGTTCTTAGCACGTATCCAATGTGCTGGATGGCAGCCATTGAGAATGGATGGCGCCCCTATCTGGTCATGGATAATTGTACAACCTAGCAACATCCATACATGTTCTATGACAAACAAGAACTTCCTCGAGTTCTTGCTGTGCTCATTGAGTCAGGAGAATATGGGCATCACTATCTGTCACAGCCGTGGCTGTTCAATGACTTGTCCAATGCTTCTTCTAACTCCTCAGAAGATGTACCACTCCGTGCTATTGCCTCCTATTACCAGGAGATGTCCTCAGAGATTGTTCCCTACAATCTCTCATCCTCATCCTCGTCCTCCTCAGCCTCCTCACCCTCATCCGCAGTGTCTACGCCTCAGGAGTCCTCCACAGGCTTTCCCACCTTGTCCGAACATTCTACTATCTCAGGTAATGATGACTCAGAGTAGATAGAATGTTATAGTAGATCATGGACTACGATTTAGATACAGACTGACTCATTGGACACTCTGTAGTGTACTAGTAGTTTCTCTCTCTCAATCAATGACTCGGACAGACACTCATGACTCGTATATACAGTAGTACACAAACGGCCTTTGGACTTGTATAAATAGGCGTAGATTACAGGATCAAAAACTTCAAGTTTTTGATTTTCTTCTGTTGTAACTTAACTGTTACCCATCTAATCCAAGATTGGTCAATCTTAACTTCTAATCCTCTGAAGTTAAGGACTCATAGCTGCAATGCTTCAACGCTATTGGTTGCTGACTATACTTTGGTATTGTCACTTTGCCAATTCACCTATTAGCAGGCTGATTAAGGATTTCAATCCTTAATTAGCTAGGCGCCTCCTAACTTAGGTTTAGGAGCCCGCTGAACCATAACATTGGAAGCTTTGGACTACATCAGGCTACAATCTGACAACTCCATTTATATGTACTGCAAAGGAGGAGTCAAGGTCATTGTCCCCATCTTCATTGATGATATCACTCTTGCCTCCAAGGACCAAGCAGCTATGGATTCTGCTGTTGAAGAGTTGTCCAAGCACTTCAAGCTCAGGGATTTGGGACCCACCAAGGTTTTTCTCTCCATCCAGATCACCCAGGACCTCAAAAAGCAAACCATTACACTCTCCCAGCAGCACTACATCCAGGAACTGCTTGAGAGATTCAACATGTCTGATGCCAACCCTCTATTCACTCCCCTTGCTCCTGGCACTGAGCTGTCTACTGTTGTCCCCACTCCTAATGAGCAAGAGTACATAAAGTCCATTCCCTATCTCTTTGCAGTTGGAGCTCTCCAGTATCTGGCCACCATGACTAGGCCTGACATTGCCTATGCAGTCTCCTACCTTAGAAGGTTCAATCACTCTCCTGCCCCTCAGCACTGGGCTGCAGTCAAGCATCTATTTCGCTACCTCAAGGGCACCATGGACTACAAGCTTGTCTACAAGGGCACAGATGAAGAAGACATCTTCCTGACCTACTGTTATGATTGTCCTCTTCACCTTGTAATAGTATGTTATTCCTCCTTGTTGTCTCGGACTTATCCTACCTTCCTATCTCCTCTGTCTATTTTTGTTACTATTATTCTTAAGAGCTATGTCTCTCTTCTTCTACTTGTTTGATTGGTTGAAGGCCGAGTCTCCTTATTATGCATGCACTAAAGATAGCAACACCTCAGTGAAAGGGTTGGGAATTAGATCTCAATGTGCGGACTTTATTTACCTTGTATTTGTGTACTGATTAGTTTAGATAAACGTCAATATGGACTCATATACTGAAGTGTAGTGTACTGTGTACCTTAGCTTTAGTATTGTTGTTAACCAGTGTGTTCTCATTGATATTGTTTGACATTGCAAATTTGTTCCCTTAATTGTCTTCATTGACAATTTGACTTACCATATAATACCTGCCTGGAAGCTCTGCGTGTTGCTCAAGTTCAGGAGATAACCCCTCCATCATTATATTGAGAAAACCTTTGTCTTGCTCGACTCCACTTGGTGCTTACCTTGTTCTCTAGTCCGGGACTACGGATCAACTGGTAGTACTGCTGAGGTGACTTCTCAGCAGCCCATTTTCTGGCACAGCTTTGGACTAGGTCCAAGCATAACAGTATACTAAAGCTCAAAACCCCTCTTCTCTGCTTTCTTCTCTCTTCACCCTTCATCCTGAAAAGATAACTTCAGTGGACAACCTTTGTCCTGAAAGATAACCTCAGTGGACAACCCTCTCTATTTTTCCTATTACCAAAATTGCTTCTCCAATCCCTCCCTCAGCTCTTCCTATCAGGCGCACTATGTCTGGACCTTACAACTGAACCCACATTCCCAGATTCCGTTTTCCTTCTGACAAACGAGTCTCTCAATATATCGCCATCTACAAAAAAGCCATCAACAATCTTGCCTTTCAAGAACAACTACACAGTTATACGTCCAATACAGAACCTTGTTGAAAGGTAATCCGTGCGTGTTTGGCCATCTCAGGGATATTGGCCATCTCGGACATTATCTGATTATGTAATATTGTTTGTGATTTCTTGTGTCTTTTGTATTGCAGGAATTTCCAATCAAGAACTATACAGTTGGTCTGTGTGCCATAGTTTTAGCTATATAGTCTGTATTTGACAAGGTTGACACCTTGTCGCGTTGCACCCTAATACTACGCCTTTATCCTCAGTCACTCAGAACCTTTGATAGGTCTCAACCAGCATCTTATTTTAACAAACCTGTTATTCACATCAACAGGACAGCCTTCATACAAAGAGAACTTATCAGTATCCAATACATTATCTGATCTCACAGAGAACATTCAACAAGCAATCCTCAATCCCTGGAAAACATCCTCCTCGACTACCAACTCATCTTCCACTACAAACTCTTCCATTCTTGGCAACAACAAGGACTTGTTGACTTTCTAAGAAATGCCACAACCTTTGATCTCTTTGAATGAAGCTACCAAACTGCCACCAAAAGGAACGATTCAGCAGTATACTGGAGAGGCGTTTATCAAGATTTTGACCAAGCCAAAGCACTTTTCAAAGCCTTTGATTATCATCTTTCACAATGTCAAACTCAAACTCCAACCATAGCGAATCCCTCAACCAAATCCTTGCCCAATTCCCCTTTAAGCAACAACTCTCCTTAGACTTCAGAGTCATCCAAAGACAAGACCCATACACACACATACATACGAACAGACCCACCATTGTATCATTCTACACCAACCCCTACCCTGTTAGAGGTTCCCCCACAAGTCACAGACCAGTTCTTGTGGGGAGCATTACCAGAATCAGATGATCTAATGTCAAGATCTCCCAGATCTACATCTGCATCTGTCCAGAGTGTTACACAGAGGACAACATTAATCTTTGGACATACAGACTCAATAGCTTCATTGTTACTACCCTTCCACATTGAACCTCATTCTATGAGTTTGACAGAAGAACAGCAAACATCTTCCCCAGCCAATGCTACTCCAATACCTACATCTCCATCAACTCCCACTTTTGATTCATCTTTGTCGACACCAACCCAGATGCTGAGTACACCCCAGAACCCACCTATTATTATGATGCAACCCCTATCTCATTTGCAAGGAATACAAATGCCCTCACAGAGTCTGTTAACTTTTGTGACTGGTATATTGCCTATATAGAGGTAGTCACACTATCCCTGTAGTCACAGTCACCCTGGTGCACAGACCATGTACTTTTGGTATATAAGGAGTGGCCCAACTCCCCCAATAATCATTCTTTCCCCCATCAGTGTCTGTGTCTTGTGTTTGTGTCTGAGTTCATTCTTCCTCTTTTGGCTTAGTTCTTTCAACAGAGTCCTCAGATTCTGAGCCAGAATCTGACCAGAAATCCACCACCAGTTCCTCATTGCAACCCTCCACCAGGACCACCACCACCTCCTAATTAACCTGCCAACACACCTATGGCAAACATTGAATATCCCAAGAAGATTAATCCCTTCAGTGGAAATCCTTGCACCTTTTAAACCTTCCAAGATGAACTTCACCTCACCTTTGATGCCTATTGCCTTTACTTTAGCAATGCCAACAATAACTACAATGACAGGAAGAGAATTATCTTTGCACTCCACAATATGACAGGAGGAAATGCAGCTGGATTTTGCAATGCCTTTATGCAAGATCATTGGGACGACACCAACAATACCTACAACTACAGCACATGGGACGCTTTCAACACTTCACTTGAAGAGAACTTCAAACCAAAGATCAAAGCTACCCAAGCCATTGAACAACTCAAACAAGCCCAACTTAATGTCAAGACCAACAACATCACACAACCTTCAACCAAATGTTCACCTATCTAGTTGGACAAGCAGCCATTACAGATGATCATCATCACATGCAGCTCTACATCAATGCCATTCCTAACTGGATCTAACAAAAGATATTCCTCACCACTCAAGTACCCAATACTTACACTGCATGGCAACATGACATTGCCAATCTGGTTAATAACTACCAGAAGTACCTTATGCGCCACACTGCTGCCAAAAACCACAATCCCATTTCATTCTATGGCAACACACTCTCGCATCCAAAGAAAAACTTCTCCTTCAAAGAGCGATCCCTTCTGTGAGGAGAACCCATGGACATCAACACCATTGAGGAATTCTCTTCTGATGAAAAACCTGACATACCTGATTTCTCATCTGACTGTTAAGCTCAAGGACAGACTAGGGCAAACCATCAGCCGATTGGGTCAGTCAAACATTGGTGGAATAGGACCTTGGCTTCAACATGTGTGTTACACTGTCCCTACTGTTGTGGTCCAGATTTCAGGCAGAACAGAGAGAGTGTGTGTGCCAAAGCAACTTAGGGATAGAGACAGAGTTACAAGTGCAAAGCTAAGTTGATATTCAGACTAAGGGAATACATGACAGAGTACGAGGCCTTATATACTTGAGGAAAATGAGAAACAGAGTAATAAGAACAAATAAGAGAAAAGAAATAATGTGGATACAAGGGCACACGACGTGGAGCAAGTACAGGAGCTAGGAATGTGTACATAATAGGACAAACAAGTATCCAACAGAAAATAACAAAATGAAGAGATATGAAATAGACGGAGAAACTACAGATGGAACTGAGACATACAAGAAAACAGGAACAGTCGGTTGACAGTTGGTGGATTGCCCCACGATGCGTTGGTTGCCAGGCAACTGTGGGTTAGCAGCCAGTTACCCAAAGGTAACTGGTACAGTGATGGTTGAAGTTGGCCGACATTGGAGAATGATGAAGGGGTTGCCAGGTATAGTTGTGATTGGGGCAGTGTCAGTCAGGTAGCATCAGTTGAATCAGGTTGTGACACTGACAAAAAAAACAACTATGTGAAGCAGGGAATCTCTGTCAATGCCACCCTCACTGCTCAACAGAAGAAACAACTGAAGAGAGGAGCATGTCTTGTATGCAGCGATCTAAAACATTGGGCAAGAAACTGTCCCAAGCAACGCCGTGACAATAACACCAACAAATCCTCCTTCCAGCGATGCTTCAACAAACCATCAAACCCACCACCTCATCCTACATCCAATTCACTCAAGATTGCCTTCAATGAACTCTCTCCTGAAGAGAAACAGACCTTTCTCAACAATGCCACTGTCAGCATCCTTGAATCCAACACCACCAATGAAACCACATTGTCTTTTGTCTTGGGAGCAGAGTGAACGCAACTTCTTTTGCTCCTATATCTAGTTCTTCAGCGGACACTTCATTTCTTTCAATCCAATCTCTTTCTTCCAAATTTGTTTCCCCTCTCGACTTGAACAATCCCTACAATTCTCAATGGACTGCTTGTGAATATGTTTTACATTGATTGTTGATGAACACTGGATCTGGTAACTCCTCAGACACTTTTTTTACTTCGGCCTCATCCCCAAGCTGCACAGGTTGCACTATTTCTGAAATTTCTCTCATGTCTTCATCTAACAATAAATCCTTACTGATACCCGTGTTGCTGAAGAACCCAAACTCATCTAAAGTTGCTATCCTTTACCTGCTACTTGATAGTGAAGCACAGGGAAATTTCATCTCTCCCTCGACTATCCAAAGACTTGGGTTGAGAACGAAAGCATTAACACATCCTATTGTTGTACATAACATCAATGGCACCCTTAACAAAGGAAAGACCATCTCAGTGCAGACAGAGGTCATCCTTAGCATCAATAAGAAAGATGTTAGCATATCCTGCTATGTCGCTGAGATTGGAGAATGGACTGTTATGGTTCAGTGGGCTCCTAGACCTAAGTTAGGAGGCGCCTAGCTAATTAAGGACCAAGATCCTTAACCAGCCTGCTAATAGGTGAATTGGCAAAGTGACAATACCAAAGTATAGTCAGCAACCAATAGCGTTGAA
>QFDT01001605.1:0-34477 GCA_003315915.1 Macrolepiota dolichaula
CAAACATATTCCTTTCCGTCGAACCACCATGGTGAGTTTTCACTCGTGCACTCAAAGACGAATATGCTTCTACATCTCCTGAACGTTGTTCACAGTACGGGGAGCCGGCGTCACAAAACACAGTCGATCCGTATTCCGACGCGTACAACGCGCCCCCTTCCGCTCCCGCTGCTAATGACCGCGACTCAGCCGCTCCTCGTGGCAGGTCGCGTTCCCGTAGTCCCGATGTTCGCAGCAATGGTGACAAATCCGACTTTAGGAGCCCTAGCTTCCGCAGACGTTCACCAGCTCCGAGACGTCCCCCACATGCTCCCGTTGTCAGTTTTAATGTTCCATTTTCTCCACTGCCCAGGTCGTGCTTATGAGACTCAGCAGGCGCCCCCTCCTTCTAGCGTGCTGGGAGTGTTCGGCTTGAGCATTCGCACAGCAGAGCGCGACTTAGATGAGGAGTTCAGTCGTTTCGGCCGTGTTGAAAAAGTTACTATCGTCTATGACCAGCGTGTGAGTGAACTTCTCCATTGGAGGCCGTGCTTGGGGTAACTGACGAGGTATATAGTCTGACCGTTCTCGTGGTTTCGGATTTATTAAAATGTCAACTGTTGACGAAGCAGCACGTTGCATTCAGGAGCTCAATGGCATCGTATGTCGACTGTCTCAAATGTTGTTTTCGTTAGCTCAAGCGTTATCTAGGAATTGAACGGCCGCCGTATTCGAGTCGATTATTCTGTCACCGACAGGCCCCACGCACCGACCCCAGGAGAATACATGGGCCATAGGAAATCGAGTAACCGGGACAATTACCGTGACCGTGATTATAGAGGAGACCACCGTGATCGTGACCGCGACTACCGTGACAGGGACTACCGCAGGGACAGGGACCGTGACCGTGATCCTTATGGCAGGGACAGCAACAGGGATTGGCGCGACCGTCGAAGCCCACCCCGCCGATACTCGCCCGAGTATCGCCGTCGCAGAAGTTACTCACGTAGCCCACCAAGGGGGAGCAGCCCGTCACGCAACAACCGTGACTTCGATAATGGAGCAGCACAGAATGGTTCTGGAGATGCTCCTCCACGTTGGTAGAAGGTATCTTTCTGTTTGTTCTGTCACTTCTGCGACTGGTCGTGTCCAGGCATCCCACGGGGCGTTACGGGCAAGATCAAGGTTCAACTTGTTCAATCAGCGTTCCGAGTCATGAACCCAGTATCCTTCAAAAATTTATGCTTCAACTACTTCAATTGTCTACTTGCAAGTTTTCTGCCGTCGTCTAGTACCTTAATGTTTGCAAGTACAAGCTTTCCCGATGTCCTCAAACCTTATAAATATTCCAAAACGGCGTTTATCAGTCATGCAAAGAGGCAAAACCAATTCAAATCCCGTGAATATTACGGCACATAATCACCCTGAAAAGTCCCGGAATATTAGGCCTTCATTAAATTGTACCAGGAGGCGACACTACTCGAGACTCACTCGATTCGGCCACCATAGGCCGCAAGATAAACTTTGGCCCCAAACAGCGTGCGTATCTATCGGCTGCAGTTGGTCAAGCCTCATCAACCCTGGGTGTTTGTCTTGTTTCTTGCAAAGGGTAGGCACCATTTTAGCATGCTTGTTATATTGCGTGTGTACGTTGGTAGCGCTATAGAACAATGACAAACACTTTGCTCCACGGGCATTCGTAAAGTTATTCTCACAGGTCGTAGTTACCGAGTCTATTCCAGTGAATAATTCGTAACCAATTTTATTACCCTGACGACAGCCCGACAGATTGGAGTATGGCTTTCGGTTCACTTACAGAGTCACAAACCCTACATCTCACCTTGATGTTGTGGAATAGACAGCAACCCATTCAGGAACCTCTCACCTCAGAATAGGCTTCTAGACTGGCATCGGCCGCATGGGACGTTGTGGCATGTGTGTGGTGTTTTTGGCAGAAGCCTGGGATGTTAAAACAAGGAACGTGTTCGGTTGAGAGATGAACTCCCCAGACTCGATAACGCGAAACGTTGTGTTTTGGAGACTTGTTGGCGTTGACCGCAGTTGGGAGGCCTCTCAACCGCGCTCGTTTTTTTCAGAGTCTTTGATATAATCGGGGGCGTGCTTTTCGCCCCTGGGAGAGTAGATGTTAGGCATCAGCAATTAACGACTGCGCAGTCGTATGTAATTAGTTATTCCAGCTATACCCCCTGAGTCCAGTTTCTCATACTTAGCGCGCTCATCGCCAATGAAGCTATTTCAAATACGTTTTTCTCAAGGAGCCCAATTGCTGTTCAAACAAAGCTCATCAGGAGCTGTTTCATTGCGGAGGTTTTTATGACCATTGAGAGCCGACTTCTGACCTGCACGGCAAATTTCTGAGAAAACGATGTTGATAGAAACTCATCAATACAGACCCGAACAAGTTGTAATTACAGCAGGGTATCATCAACATTCTAGTCATAGCCGCCAGTCGAGATCGATGGCGGAAGCGCATTCGGTCCGTTACCACAAGTAACGGTAATATCATCAGTTAACGTCAGTTCGACAACAGACCCACTCTTGAAGACATCCCAGTCTAAGTAGCAGTTGGATTTGTATGGTTTTCCATCAACGGTAACACTCTGATCGGGCACATTCATCAACGGAGTCCTCTAGATAATCACTATTGCGAGAGCGTACCTTCACAAAGACATGTCCCCCCGTGCCATTCGCAGGATTCCCGACAAAGTTATTTGACTTGATCACGGTCGTCGTGTTAAATAATGGATTGAAGAAGGATATTTGCCTGAAGAATGGCGAAGATAGGAGGTATTGCTCAGTTGCTGGCAGAGGATATAGACCTGCAAGGTAGAAGGCGGCATAGCTAGCCATTGCACCTTCATTCAGCATGAGCAATCTTTATTCAAATCCTCTGAATATTCAAGTATACCTGAATCTGTAGGAAAAGGACATGTGAGCGGTGGTTATGAAAGAGGTTATATTATCGGGCTGACCGTCATTTCCGGGAAGTCCGTTTGTAGACGTATTGAAGAACTCCGCAATAACCTGTCTCGATCTTTGCGTGCTCAGACCAGGTCTGTTGGCATAGTGATACATGAACGGCATCTGCTGTGACGGCTCATCTGTGGCCTCGAAATACTCCTACAGCGGATACCTTGAGTAATCATCCATCTAACAATGATCAACACCTACCTGCTCAAAGATGAAATCTAAGCGATGGATGAAGCTCTCATTTCCTCCTTGGAGCTCTATCAGCTTGGCAGTATCTTGCGGAACGTACTGAAGGGGTTGTATGAAACACCGAACGCATTGAATAGTACATAAGCCATACCTGAGAGTACTAAAAGGGGGGCTGTATTGAATACTTGCTGGTTAACTAATGGGTATAGGGAACACTTACAATAATCGGCGACCCTGGTATTCGATTAGTTTTGACCTTGGAATATAATCAGAGGACTCAAGTACCTTCATAGAATCCATCTCGGTTCGCAGCGTTCAAGAAGCAAGTTGCCTGGGCGGGATCATGGATACTACAATGCCGAGGATCGGTAAAGTTGAAAGTGCCATTAGCAAATCTCAACTGTGGCGTATGTAAGCTATCGCGTAAGACGAATTGGAACGTCGTTTATTACCTGCATCATGCCTTTGATTTCTGGATTTCCCGGAACACTGACATCTGGGTTCCAGACATTGAAGAAGTTTCCTGCCCTTCCCAAGTACTAGCGAGACCGAGTCAGTAGCTTTATCTCCCAATTGTATTCAAGGGCTGTTAACCTTCTTATGGTCATCTGTCTTCCCGAGAGCTTTCGCCACTTGTGCAACTGCGAAATCGTTGAAAGCGTGCTGGAGTCTCATAAACGAGGGGATAAACTCTAGAAGTTGGCATTCCACTCACTTCCACGGTTCGAGATACCTGCTTCGTGTTAGCGCCACCCGGACTAAACATGTCATCAGGGATAAAACCTAAGAATGGGTGTTCCAAGGTCAATGTTGTTATAGTTTATGTCAACGGAGATATTTACCAAGTTGTTTCCAGACCCCGGCTTGTCGACCTTGCAAGTTCCAGTTGGGTGGTTCGTTTTCAGCGTCCGCCAATAAAGCATTGTATAGATCATCAGCGGAAACACCGAGTGCGGCGGCTTGCTCCTGGAATCTTCAAACACGATGAGAAACGGCAACATTTTTGTCAGTTTCAGAATAGTACACACTTGACAAAGAATTCGGCGACGATAGGATCACCATCTATATTCATGAACCGTGTTATATATCATTGTATGAAGTCGTCGGAGACACGTACTGCTGCCGCCCTGAATGAAATGCATCACAGTCGCCCCTCGGCATTCAGGAAGCCATCCTGGATAATGGTTATTTTCCATGCAACGGTTATCAAGAGATCTCTTACCTTCGTGCTTCTGGATATCAATCATACCCCTAACGATTCGGGAGAAAGTGGTAGGGTCATGGAGGGACATGAGGGGATAAAGGGTACGGTATGTGTCCCACTGTGGAATAATCGGTGAGAGGTGGACGGGCGGGTCAGCAAGGTGACGCACGTTACAGTAGTACGAGTCGAAATACGGTTCGGTGGAATTCCATTTCGGGTTTTCTCCTGTATCTAAACAAAGGTCAACTATATTCATGTATGAAATTGTAGTGCCTTACAATCTGCAGGTGATATATGCGTCCGGTAAAGCTTTCAAACCATCAGAGGATATACCGGCACTGGTGATATAGTGACACATACTGACGAATAGAACAATTGAACAGTTTCTTTAGGAACTCCGGTGGTATCCACCTGAGCGCGGCCTAACAGTTCGTTCCACTGCGCACGAGCCGCCGTGTGCACCTTTTCAAAGTCGAAGTCGGGAATCTCTTCCTCGGCGTTAGCACAAGCCTGTTGACTGGATATCAATGAGACTCCGACGCGAGCAAGGATCGTCGTTTTGCCCTTGGGAGCCGGAGAGAAGGTAAACAATGCACCAAGTTCATCAATGAAACCTACGGAATGATTTATTCAGGAGTGCATATTACGTGCCATGCTTAGGGAGACTTATCCACTTACCATAGTACAATTCCAAGATGTTAGTTGACCCCTGGATAGGGAAGTCAGCCAGCCACGCGCCAAATTCTATTGGTTTTCCAAGGTCGAACCCATCGCCCTTGAAGGTAACACAAGTAAAAGCGCTATAGCGCCCTGTGGATCCCGGTCATTCAAATTAGATTCACCATACAGTGGATGACTACACCGCACCTGGACCAAATGAACCAGCAAAGGAAGCACCTCCCATGACTTTAGCGGTATCAGGATCAAGGGTCATTTCAGGATTGGTACTGCTCCTCTGTCCATCATTAGTGATGTCAACAGCAATTCTAGGGTGCGTGGTTCCGGCAGGGAACGTATAACGATGCAAAGCCGTTCGGCGAGTTGCCGTCAGTTCGACTCGGATTGAGTTTGACTAGAACCCCAGGTTAATATTATCTCCACATCATTTTCATAAGCCACGTACAAGGTTGGTGGAAAAGTATCCCGGGGAAGCGAAGTCGTCGGGTAAACCTTCTTCAATCAGCAAATGCAATAATGACATGTGGAACAGCCAGCTCACCGTTCGGTAAGAGCTTCCGAGAAATCTTCCTACCGTTAAGAGATGTAGGACACTTGTCGAAAGAAGAGCACTGTGCAAAGGGCCAGAGCTTGAAATTTGACAATGGGACGGCCTATAGAACTGTTAAACAAGATACTCAGAGGTCTATCTGTGAATTCACGTACACCTCCTGTTCCACTATCGTGCAATTGGGAAAAACCAGTCGCATTTGACTTTGGATCTCCGTCGTATCCGGCATGCTATTGATCATTTAGTCGGATGTGGATAACGGTGCAGAAAAACAGGTACATTTCCAGGCGCGTCCGTATCCAGCCCAGCTTTCACCATTCCATGTGGCAATGTGGCACCTAAATCTCAGGTCAGCTTCCCCCCAATTATCAAACTAAGATGTGGTGCTATACCTGGAAATACATGGCCACCGTTAATTGTCCCAATAAACGGTACGACAAAGCTAGCAGGGTCCGTAATGGGGGCAATTGTATTCTTCGGAGGTTGAGCGCTAACCACAGCGCTGAAGCATTATGGTCAGAAGAGAGTAGTGCTCAGAGGGCGTCTCATACCTCGAGCTCTGGGCTATGACTGTCGACAGCGATGCGAGAGGGACCAGAAAATGTAACCACTTCATAGTTCCCATTGAGGAGGAGTACCGTTCTAGCGTTGAGTAGTGGTCCTTTTATGAAGCCACAGGAAGCCGATCAGGTGGCTAAATGAACCACATTGCGCGAGAGTTGAGAGCCGATCTAACCCAAGCTTCTTAGTGTGAGGAAGCGCAGGGAAAACTGTGCATATGCTAAAGAACACACTCAGATATCCCATCCGCGTATTAACTTGGGAACGTGGAATAAAAGGCATGGCACGTGGTCGCGTCGAAGAGGGAACATGGGAAAGTGCTGAGGGCACTAAAAATATCATAATTAGCTCAAAAACATAGGATTAATGGCTTGCACTGACCCGACACGAAAACAACTATAGGCTAGGATGGTGGATTGAAATAAGTGCTATAAACAGCTCTGATGAAGGCGTTTAGGCTGAGTCCGGTATTCTAGCGATAACACGCAGACCTTCGTTTCGGATAGCTTCTATCACCGTTGTTGTGTAGGGTGATCAGGGGACAGAAGCACCCGGTCACGCTAGCATGGTCATGAGAAGTATGGTCAAAGGATGGGCAGTGACGTATTTGTGACATGAGATAGCGTCCACCCGTAGATGCGCGCAAGTACTATCATTTTTTTCATTAAAGGAGTCGTTATAGAGGTTCACTCCTAAAGACATACTTGTCAACAATTATCAGTATATTTCGAATTCATGAACCTTGGCGACTTCTGGAGGCGCAACCTACGTTCATTACTTACCGCTTGCCAGTAGGTTTTTTCACTTATCGAATTTACCTGGCGAGTGTTGTATCTCCTACAGCTATCTCGTCCTTCGGGGGTTGCGAACTGCTGTGCAATATCCAGGTGTAACCAATTCCTCTCAAAATCTTGGAGCTCTTGGCGCTCGCGGGTTTTTTTTCCATTTCGGATAGGTCACAGCGATGGCTACCGGCTTTGAAAAACACCTCACAGGTTCTTTCTGACAACTTACGCTCATTCCCCCTTTTTCAATACTCACACTCCTTACGCGCAACTGAAGATGAGTTTGCTGGCTAATAAACTTCCCCTAATTCGCCTTGCGGTCTTTGGTATGTTTCAAGCCCTCAACACCACACTTTCTTTTGCTCAATAACATCGTAGGCACCGTCACTTTCTTGTCTTTCCTCATATTCATTATGAGTGCACATGTCATCAGCTGGACAAACCGATGGTATTCGGGCTATTTTGATTTCGCTGGCCTTGCCCTTGCCATCTCCCTCCTCTCACTGCTGACCTTTCCGTTTGTGTACGTGTTTTACGCGTCTATAAAGGCTTTCTCTGACCATTAATGTGCCAGCCTATACATGGGCCGTGTTCGGCCAGGAGCCCTACCGTGCTTCATTGCCGTTGAGCTTGTTGCGATAAGTAAGCGTCTTTCCGCATTATTGAACTCTCATCAATCACTGATGGAATTCGACAAGGTTTCCTCTGGATCCTATGGCTAGCCTCTGCAGGGACTACAGCAAATACCAACATGACAGGCGGTCAATGCAGTGGTGGTCGCAGTAAGCTATCCTGCTCTCATCCTCCCATACCCCACATTTCTCAACCTATCCAACAGATGGCTGGTCGACGATCTGTGGAGAGACAAACGCTATCGAAGCTTTCGCATTCCTCAACTGGCTCATGTGTACGTCTGCCCTTCGCCGATAGCACTTTTTCTACTTCTAACTCGCCATGAAGTAATCGTCTATTTTGCTGTTCTCCTCCTTTCTTCGACCATGGCTTTCCGGGCTGGCAATTCACGGGTCTGGACCTCTTCCGTCAAGGACCTAGCTGGTAGTTCAAAGACTCGCGAGAAATACCCCGTTGACCCAACTGCCTTTGGTCAACATTCTGATGTCACCCCCCAAACCATCCGTCAACCCGCTCCTTCTCATTTCTGAGGCAGTCTAGCCAGGAGCTTTTTTCTTTTGTGGTATGCAGTCCAAAGGCTTATCAAAATTGTATATCTTCATTGGTTTATCCAATCCCACGTTCTTTACGTTGTAACAACCTTGATACCCAGATAATATACCCGTTCAAATGTCCCTGGTATTGGTCTGTCTTTGATTCGTCCCTCTGCTCAGGAGGACGTAGTCAACTTCTGGGATGAATAAGACCCCACAAGTTATTGCCAAATGCGGTAGGTGCCAACTTTCATGGAGGGAGTCTTAAGATGTCTTGAGATACATGCGTCCATCACAACTGGTGCTTATCAGGCGCTTAGATCCAAACTTCCGTGGTCTGGACTATAGTTACCAAACCTGTTTTCGCAATCACAACCCCCCCTCGGGTTTCCATCTCCCCACAACGATCAAGAGGTGTCACTATGCGGCCGGTTCGCATTCATCTCTGGTTCGTATCTATCTTACTATAATTGAATCAAGCACACATGTGATGTGAGCCGTCGGTACAATCCTATCATTTGTCTTACACCGAAGCACCACCCCTATCTGGCACGTTTATAGATACACAATTTGGATCGTTATATACTCTCTTGGAACATCGTGAGCATAACCACGCTAGAATAAGTACATCCACCATATTACAACGCTACTTTCGCTTCGTTTTTGGTTTGTCGCCTTTCGGGGCAGATTTGATGGCGCCTAACACACTCCGCAGATCCTTATCTACCATAATACCATCCACCCCATTATCTCCCTTGTTCTTGTCGGGGGAGGAAACGGAAGCCGACTCGATTGCCAACGCGCCCTTCTTAACCTTCTTCCCAAATGAGGCATCAAAGAGTACATCAATCTCATCCTCTTGTCTCTTCCGCTTCTTCTTCGGCGGGGGTAAAGCCGTTTCCGTAGCCACCGTCGCATCAGACTGGTGGACCGGTGGCGCTTTTACTTGGGGTTGTGTTGACAATGTCGTTGCGTTTTGGCTTTCGGCTTGTTTCTTCTTCTCTGCCTGCAGGTTCCGCCATTGTTCCGGGTTTCGTTGTAGGAGATAGAGATTGAGGTTACGGGAGAAGAACTTTCCATAGAATGAGCCAGCGAGAGTTTGTTGGTGGGGAAAGAGTGAGCGCGCAATTTTCTCCTTTAAAGAATCCATGAATATGTGATGGAATATTGGTTTGAGGTGCTACATACTTTTAGATAGGTGTCAGAAAAGTCCCAGCACCGGTCGACTACCCGACTCCCAAAACGATCATCTGCAAGCTCGTGATAATGACCGATGAAGCTTGAAACGAATCCTCGTTTCGTTTTAGACGTTATAGATGGGGAACTCAAAATAAGATCGTAAACGCGAGAGCTGACACTATGGTGAGCCAAAGAGATTTGTTCTTCTATAGGAAGAGCCTTGATGCTAGGAAGTAGTCAATCATCGAGTATTACTTCTAAACCTACACACAGGACCCACCTATCAATTACCACTTGATGGTGTGGCTCTGGGAGTTGGAGGAGGGATTGAAGGAGGAGTGATCCTTGAATCTGGGGTTCAAGTGGATCTTTTGTTGTTTTGCCCTTTCCATTTGTCCGCTCTTGCTTTTGTCCCGTGGTTGGTATTACTTTGCGCGCATTATAGTCCTTGGAGGTTTTGCTTAATCGAAATTGGGTTCGATATGCCGGGAAGGCTCACCTTGAATGGAAGAAGCGCGAGAGCGCACGGAACCAAATATTGCCTTCGTTCTGGTTTCTCCAGGTCAAAGGCAGAAAGGGCAGCCTTTGAGGGTGGTTGAATAACCGGATCAGCCAAAGCTGATTGCGACTCACGGTGGTAACTTCCTCAGTGAGGGCTTGTAACTTAGTCGCCCTGTCTATCGCAGCTCGCAAAACACCTGTTCTAGAAGCAGCTTGAGCCTGAGTCAGCATGCGGCTGGTTGTAGTTGAGGATACTCTTACCGATAGCCTTTGCCCATGAGTCGTTCAACTCCTGACAAGCGCCCAATAGCTGTGTTTCCTTGGTTCTTTCAAAAGCCTTAGCTATGACAAAATTCGCCACTGGATGAACCGCCAGCCGCGGTAGTTTCCCTTTGAAGTACAGGTCCCATAGGATATCGAAGGCGTTATCAGGGCATCTTGAAACGATTGCTTCAAGAAGATGAGAGGATGTAGTATCCCGTAAGAGGGTATTCAGGTAATCAGACGGCTCTAGTAGCACTTTCCCTTCACCTGTGCAGGAAGTCCATGAGTTGCATGTGCGAAAGTTGATAGCCTAAAGCACCCCACTGCAAGCGGTTATCGCACCGACGGTTACTCGGTCCATAAGTGAACCAGGTTCACTTGAAAGACCCTGGTCTGCTTCAACTTCCAAAAGCATCTATAAGGCAGATGGATCAAATGTTGGTGTACGCCCCCATACAATAATAGACACTTGACGCACCTGCAGACCCGGACTTGCGACTTTATTTGCAGCCATCGCCCTGACCTCGTTCTCATCAAGCGTAGACCGGAGAACCTCTATGAGCTTCCTTGCCATCTCGTGGAATTCGGGGGACCATGTTAACGGAAGTTTCGACACCTCTTTTCCCTTTCCCTTCTCAAAGACAGACTTCATGGGGCCTTGCTTCGCTTTCCACGCCGCACTCTTCTTCGACCGGACGAGAGAAGAGCCAGCCTGATCTTCTTTGGCAAGACTAGGACAGAGCAGGACGAGCAAGCTTCTGATGACATGCGAGCCAAACGGATCCATAATCAAACTGTGGAACGTGGGCAATATTTCCTGTGGTGCCTTTAGGACTAGACGAAACTTCCATGAGAACCCGCAGGACTCACGTTGCAAATATCAAGAATCAGGTTTGTCATTGTACGGAGTTCGCCCTTTTCCTGTGATTCGGGTATCTGAGGGTAAACTCCTTTCATCTAGCCAAACATCAGAAAATCATGAGGGAAGGCATAGAAGGGATTCCATCACCTCTCTTTGGATAGTATCTTTTGCCAGCGTGAATAATGTCTGGCACACGTGCGACCCGAACCGGTGTTTGACCAAAACCTCATACCTGTGCTCTCGGTGAGATAATATTTGTCCGGAGAATGTTGATGTATCACTCACGAACCAGCCATGCTATCCATAAATACGCGGCGAACAAAATCATCCATAGAATACGCCATCCGTTCGATAATTATCGAACAGTCCGGATCGGTGGCCAGCTGTTTTTCCTTTCCCTGCATCTCTGTCAAAGCTGCAAGGAAGAACAAACGGCGTTCTGATAGGGATATTCATAGATGAGGTCAGTGCCACCGCGAACGACAGCAAAAGGGATAAACGCACCTTCATTCGGGTCAACATCTGCATTCTCATCCTCACCCTCAACCTCCGCTTCCTGCCAGTCCCTAATCTGCACATCTACGGTTCTGAAATACGCCTTGACTTCCGCATCCACAAATCCGAATGGAGCCTCCGAGTTCAAAATATCATCATTACTCCGACTGGCAGAAGGTATGATCCAAGATGGTTCTGGGTGACCTATTTGATTCTGGCGTTCATAACTGTTCGCTTCCGTTCCGTCGTCATCGTAGGTTTCAACTTGCGCTTGTGAATGATCATCTGTTTCTTTTTTGTGACGACGACCTCGTTTACGGAGGCCGCGAGGCATATCCTGCGATGTGGAGGGAAAGAGAGAACACTCGAGCAGTCCCTCGAAATCAAAATTTGCCATTCTTGGCCTATTCGGGCCGGCTCTCCGGTTGATTGACAGAAGAATTGAAGCTAACCAATCACCACCATCCCCCCACTAATGATCCTCGATGGTCGGCGAATGCTGACAAGAGCGAATAAATTGACAGTGCGTCACGTAAAGTCACCGCCTGGAGTAATTTGACAACCTCTCGTAGCATCTGAGCTCAATATTAACAATTCTGAATCGTTGCCACAATATTACATGACACAATACTACCATGGGACATGCGATAGGGGATAGTACCCCTGTTGTGTGGTCCTTGACGGAGATACCCTGGTCAATACGATTCTGGGGTACGACTATATATGGTTTAGTTCGCAAGTTGTAGAGAGATATTGTCTAGATAAGGAGAAGGCTTCCGCGTTCAAATCGTTCAACGAATATTCAACGTCGAGATTGAGAAATTGTATCCGTGCTTTTGCCAGTGCGCAATTCTTTCTCTAAAGTCCTTCGATAGTAATTTTGCTGTCATCAGGTCGAATGTCTTCAGTCGCGTGGCGACACGACCCTCGATTAGGGCTAGCAACATGCCCTGGTTTAATTGCTCCCCAGAACACTGTAGCTTTAGATTTCCCAGCATCGGGAAGTGGTCTATACTCGACATCCCTTGTCGAACTCGTTGCAAGGGGGACAGGGTTACCGGGGGAGTAAGATAGAGGATAAGATCATCTGTGATTGGATCAAGTTGATGATCTGCCAATATGAACTTCAGATCCAAAGTTCTGAGATTAGACAACCCGTCCAGACAACCGATTATCTCGTAGTCCTGCAATGGTACGTAGGCGAGTACGAGGTCTTGGAGGGTACTGGCCGAGGCTTGGATGAAGTCGGTAAATCTTGAATGAAATGCCGACCAACCGGACTCCAGGCCGTTATGAACTTGGTTCACCAGCCACTCTAGGGAAAATGCCCTCAGATTCACGATCGAGAGGCACTCCAGGAAGCTGAGTAAATTCTCCTCCGGTGAGGCTGTAGCACCATTGGATTGTATGATCAGCTTGAGTGACTTGAGTGAGGGCAGTGCAGGCTTCTCGGCGCTGCGAGGGACTGTGAACGCGCAATTGGCGTTAAGTGTACACCACGTCAAATTCCGCGCTGCGGACAGAATTTCAAAACAGTCATCCAGAGAATGAATGCTGTTCTGATACAGTTGAAGGTCGAGCCCGGCCAGCTGTGACCACGGAAGTTTGGTCGAACCGATGTTGAAACTCGAGCCCCATGATTTGTTGAGGTGAATGGATATGGATTGAAGTGCCGGGAGGCTGTCTTCAAACAGCGTTACCAGAAGATGATCTAGGCCACCGCTGGGCCCGTGAAACTGAACATTTTGCCAGCGCGATGCGTAGGGAAGCAGGAGTGTGATGAGCTCCGCTGATCGCAGGTCAGGAATATTTCCGGTATAATTGTGGACGATGCGGAAGGAGATGGGATGCTGCCGTGAACGATGTAACCACGTCTGTAGCTTTCTCTTCATGCCATCATATATCGATTGCGATGAACCAGCTCCCTGTAGCACGACTTCGAAGCATGACCAGAGACGTGGTGTTGTCATGACCAGATGGTACCACGTCCTGCAAACGAGGGCCAACGTCAAGGGGGGAGCTTGAGAGTCGATTCGGGGGAAGTCGGTTGGGCAATAGCTAAAGATTTCTACCCAGATCTCGAAGGGCAGCCGGGAAAATGAATTCCACAGACTGCTTGAGCGCGGTGGTGCATTTGAAGTAGAATAGACAGGGGCCTACGACTGGCCGTCAGTATGACGAAGCAGATACATTGTTTATACTGACCAAAGGTGAAGAAATACGTGGGCTCAAAGCCTGAGGACTCCATTTAGAGCGTGGCGACAGCACCGACTTGATGTGCTGTTTGACGGTTACAGACATGGGTAGTGGCATTGTGGAGTTGGTGCAAGTGGTGTGCTAGACGTCTGAGTATTAAGAGTGTGTGGATTTATAAATGGGAGGTTTAGGGAATGTGAGCATCGGCCTGGAGGGGTCCCCCATCGTCTTTTGAAGGGTACGGCGAAACCCTGAGGATGGTGGTCAAAGGCGAACCAGGTAGTTCAAAAGAAAGAGTCCCACGTCGAATCAGTCTCATTTGGAGGGAAACTCGGTTCACCAGCTGGTTCTAGCAACACGTCTAAAGAAAGACACAAGCGCGACAGCCAATAATGCTAACCATAAAATCATATCCCCATGGAGATATCCCCACCCTCCTCCTATCCTCCGTTGAGACAATCCCAAGAGGATATTTCGGGGTCGCTTTGGTTGCGATGGGCCCTAGCCTCTGTGACGAAATGCCGACGTTTTGGGTAAGTTCTGTTGTACTGGCATTGTTAGTATTGTTTAATGAAAGCCAATTTATTTCGGGCTACAGGAATTTCTATTATCTCTACGAAGACACCGTCTTCTGATTGTGGTCTGGAAGATCTAGATTCGCACGCACATAAGTATAACAAATATATGCCATATACTACAGGCCAATTTAAGATACAGTCTCTCATTACCTGAGAGAGGAGCAATATTGCCGAGAAGTTTACGACGAATCATAATTGAGGCTCTAGTTCCTAATACGACTATTAATACGACTACAGCGGATATAGACAATATACTTATACACAATGTACTGACAATAAACCTGGAAAAGTACAATATTCGAATACCAATTTCCAATGAGAACCATGGTGATGGTTCACATGTTCACAGGGCGCCCAGAGTCGGCGCCAGGTCGTTGTGATACGTCGTTGTGATACCATTGATATCAGGGATATTCCTGAAATTTGTTGAACGTTGAACGTTGAACTGTCCAAGTCAACCCTCAATCTACCGGCGTCTCACATCTGACAGGGCTTTATATAGGATCGCCAACATACAGAAGGCGGTCTTGTATCGTTATCATGCCCGAGGCGAGTTCCAATTCAAAGGTGAAACACTGGATGTCAATTCTTGCAGTCGTGAACAGTAGTTACATCTAATTATCACTGAAGCTCCTGTACCTCATGCCGTACCAATTCGCATCAGAAGAATTTTGTAAAGTCGTAATCGTTAGGGTCGGCTACGCCGGCCTTGTTCCTGCTTGTTGCGTTGGCAGGCTTTTCAAGGACTTTTTTATGTTCTTTCAATGGAGCGGGCCTTGAAATATTTCGTTTTGTACTGGTCGCTGATTTCTTGAGAATTGATTTTGGCCCTGGCTCCCCTTGAAGCCGCTCGGAAGATCTTTGAGCTGGTTTGCTTTGTTTCTGTGAGGCGAATGCAACCTTTTTAGTTAGGTGTGTAGAAGCGGAAGATCCTGCCCGTTTCCGTTTTTGTTTCGAAGGTGGGGGGGTAGGTTCCGATTCCTCGTCTTCCTCTTGTTCATCAAGTTCACCGCCCTCATCACCTTCATCGCTCTCACTCTCCTCTTCATCCCCGTCCTCATCCACATCCATTTTCCCATCAACTTCATCACCAACTTCCGCGTCACTTTCTTCCTCCTCTATCCACGGCTTTTCCAGCGCCACCTCCCTCTTTTCTATACTCGATGCCAACATTTTTACTAGCCCTCCATCTTTTCGGATCTCCTTCCGCATTCGTACAAGACTGAGAATTTTCTCATCGGCCTCGCCGAGAAGTGGGGCATCAGGTTGTTTGCTCTCGTCATTAACAGGTGGTGTCGTATAGCGCGCAAACTTCGCTGTATTCCAATCGCGTAAAACTATTTTCGATGCTCCAGTTAAATCGAGCTCCCCGTGCTAGATAACGCCACATGCCACATACGTTAGTGTAGTTCTAAGAATGTGGGTGCAATCAAATCAACGCACTTTCTTCACGAGGTGATTGGATCGTGCGACACCTGACAAAAATGCAGTGCTATCCCCCTTTGCGAAGGCTGGAAGACTGTACATCAGCATGAGGTCCTCGGTATTTACACGAGATATGATGTGAGTGACTGCATCAAACACGAAGAGCTAAATTAGTTTTTCTGGGGCCCATACTACAGATGCCAAGAACGCACCAGCAGATGATGTGTCCTTCAGGCGATCAATCCTGCCCTTGCAACGAAGCAAGATGTCACGGACCCGGGAGTCTTCCATGGAGCCTGTCCCGACTTCGGTGGCTTCGTTCGACCACGATAGGCCAGGTGTATCAACAAATCGAATCTGCTTTCCATCTGCTTCTATCATCACCTCCTGAGGAAGTACGGTGGTTGTAGCACCCCGGGATGACGTCGGGAGAGAATATACAGGTAAGGAGGCCTTATGAAGAAGGCTGTTCAAGAAAGAACTCTTCCCGGCCTTTCGGGCATCATCAGCGTCAATTTAGGGCAAAGGTTTGATAGCCAACGGTGGATCACAAAGAAAAGGTGTGAATAGCATGTTGGCTCCGAATTGAAAAGACTCACATTGGCAAGGCCAACAACAGCAACGTTCAAAGGACTTCTATCTTTCTCCTTGGCCCAGCTCGACAATTGTGCGAGAATAGCCTCGGAGCCTAGTGCATCATCCTTCGGAAATGAAACCTTCCCCTTGCCCTTTCCTTGAACGGGGGCAGTGGGCTCCAGTGCTGCGGGTAAGAACGCCGTGGCTGTTCTAAATAAAAAGGTGGGATGTTCACGCCTCAAGAAGGCCAACCATGCAGACAATGACTCCCGTGGACACGTATCTGAGAATATCAGGATATCACCACATGTTGAATCCTTTTTTGTGACTCACCGATCTTGTTAAGCACCAACAATACTTTCTTTCCCTCCATCACCTTCTCCAAGTACGAGCTGCGGAAAGGCAGAGGATCTCGGGCATCCAGAACCTCCAAGAGAACGTCCGAACCATCCAACACAGCCTTGAGAGTGGGCAGATCGTGATTCACGAGGGTTGGAGCCTCCTCTTCTTCGCGAGCTGGTACCACGGACTTCTTTACCCCCGTGGTGAGTTTAGGGTTGATCAGTTTTGCTGACAAGCTTGCGATGGCCTCACTACCAACGTCTAAGCTTTTCGAGATCGGTGGCTCCTCCCCTTCGTCCGCAGTAGCGTGGTCCTCCTTGGGCTGTTGGCGTGCGAGCCTCTTCTCTTCCTTGCGTTTTTCTTTCTCCTCGGCAGCCTGTAAAGCGTTTGGAGATGTTATTACGGGATCATGACTCGAACCAAGGGTGGACGAGACGCACTGCTCTCCGTTGTTCAGCTACCTCGGCCAAGATCTGGTCCTTGAAAGGGAAGTCGTTCGGGATACCAGGATCCTTTTTGTTTTCTATCAAGAGTTTGATTGAGAATGTAAGATTGAAGCCATGAGACCGCGACTCACTTGACTTCCATTGTGTGTTTTTCTTGGCTTGCTTTGCCTTTTTCTTACGGCTCTCTCTCACTTTATTTTGAATCTTTCGACGGTCGTTTGTTGACCCACGATTGCTCGTCTCTAGGCATGATTTATCAGCGCTACGTATAGCTCCTGAACCCAGTGATCTTACTTTTTCTTATCCGTGGCATGGTGAAGATATAGAGATGACGGCACTCAACAACAAAAAATGAGTTACTGGATTGGGCAGTTGGATTCTCGTCTCTGGAAAGACGGACCAATTGCTGATCTGCCGGGCCGTTGCCGGGGCGATAAAATTAGCTACTGAAATTGTCCACCCGCAAAGGTGACCTCAACTCTGCAACGATCGCGAAGTATCAAGAGGCTCAGAGTCGCTAGTGTCGGGGTTCGCATGGAACGGAATCGATAAAGCCATGAGGGAGCCGAATATTTAATATTGAACTCCGAAACTTGCCAGTATACAGACCAACAAATCTAGAATCACTGTTTTTTTGGCGTACTCGACGTTTATCGTGGGCATTTAGGACGCAGCCGGTTAGGGTATTGCATACTGCGATAAGATTACATTCTACAAAAACCAAAAGAAAAAAAACAGCGACACAATGGGTTACAAATGCTGTCTGTGACATTGACATTGGGGTTCATTATTACGGAGGAGTAGAATGTGATACCAGTTGAAAGATAGATGAAACAATGAACAATGCAGCATGGGAACGACAAGGCGACGTGCGAGCGAGGAGGGGTATGGATGGCCAAAGGGAAATCAGAAGAGGTCTTCAAGCGTCATTTGCTTGACGATATCCTATCATCGTGATAAATATGATAGTGTCGCAGAGTGATCCCAGAGTATACGTACAGTGTTAGACACCGTCTGAGCAAATTCTTCAAAGCTGAGTTTTCCATCACCATCCTGATCGGCCTCCATAATGGTCTTATCGACAATTTGCTGTAGTTGCTGGTCCTGCACACGATTCAGAAATCCGTTAGAACCAAGTGGTACTAGACACACCTTGAGATTGTTCCCAACCATCATCTTGAGAACCAAGAAAAGCTCTCCATTAGAGATGTAGCCATCTCTATCTACATCATAGACCTTGAAGGCAACTATACAACAGCTTCGTCAAGCAGGGCGCAACGAAGGATGGGTGCGACGTACACTTGAGCTTTTCTTCCCGGCCGCCACGGCTACTGAAAGCGCTTAACCCTCCAACGA
This sequence comes from Macrolepiota dolichaula, assembly GCA_003315915.1. Taxonomy (NCBI): domain Eukaryota; kingdom Fungi; phylum Basidiomycota; class Agaricomycetes; order Agaricales; family Agaricaceae; genus Macrolepiota; species Macrolepiota dolichaula. Next base: position 18,324 of record QFDT01001605.1, read on the forward strand.
ACTCCTGGAAATCGACAGTTCCTCCACCGCTGTAGGGTGAACGCGAACATGAGTATGGGCCTCGACTGATGGGCGAGAAGATCGTACTCTTCGTCGAAGATGGCAATCATTCGCGAAGCAAGAGGGTTGGTAGCGATTTGAGGAATCTGTAAAAATTCTTCGCGATCAATAGAACCTGAGCCGTCACTGCAGGAGGTGTGAGTTCATCGATAACCGACGAACGAGACAAAGACAAGGGTGCACCTATCGAGCTTCATGAATCGTTTCTTGAGCCGCTCCAGCTCCGGTTGAGTGACTATAAGACGGGTTCATTGTCCAGCTTGACTCGTACGGTGGGCGGCGAAACTAGCGAAGCTTACAGTTGGAGCGCTTCTCCATGTCCTCCATGAACTGTGACGCTGATGCCTGTCATTAGTAGTGATAAATGGCGGGTCTCAAGACGGTAGAACGCACGAGATTGACCCATTGCTTCTAAAGGTTATGTCCTAGGATGAGTGTGTTTGAATATCAGAGGTCAAGATGAATAGTTAGTAACTCACGTCGTGAAGTCGTAACAAGAAAAAAGGTAGACGGGATGAAGGGCAAATGCTGTTTGTGTGACTGTTCGGCGCGTGTTTTATCAGATCCTCACGTGCTCACCCACTAACTCTCCACAATCATCATGTTTAATACAGCTAACTCAATGCGACTATTCCTTCCTTGTCTTATATCCACTCGGTATGCCAGAATTCGATACGCATAATTGGGATAGCACCTTCGAACACTTGAAGATTCCGGCAGAACACGCCCGCTTCCAGAGCGTCCACGATGACCAGGAAGTGCCCAAGTCTTTGGACGCCTGGCAAAGCAATGTTCATGTCGCATTGGGCGCTCTAAGGGACTTAGTGGCACAGAGGAGAGCCACAGGACAATTAATCGACGATACGACACTAGCAGACGTCATTTTCCACATTATACCATTTTCTATCGAGCCTAGAAATAACCCTGTCCCTTGGGCTACAGAGTCAACCCAGCATATCGTCTCCGGTACGTCCTCTCGTATTCTACTCATCCCACTCGAAGTGACCTTAACCCTGATTAGACATCCTTTCTATCCCACAAATCAGTCAACCGAGCCATATTTTACTTCAACGGGTCCTATCCAAGAACCTAAAACCTATATTCTCCTCAAATCCTCACCCGTATATTAACACTACAACTGGTCGGAAGCTCGCGCGCCCTGCCGGAGGCCCCAGTGCTACACAAGACTACTATGATGAACAAACCTGGAAGAGCTACCCAGGAATCTGGAGTGTTCTTGCATGGGTGATTAAGAATATGCCCGTAAGTGGGGCCATAGCGGTCTCGCATTGATGGAATATTCACTAATCCTTAGAATGATTATCGTTATCAAATAACATTTTAGCCTGCCTCGTATGAAGAATTATGGCCACTCATCGTACCGCCGATAATGACTCTTCTGGATGATTATCAAGCTCAATACAAGCTTGAAGGCATTCAGATTGTCTCTCTGATGCTGCACAACATCCCCAAGGAGATACTCCAGCGCACGGGTGTCGACGAACTTATATTCACAGTTTGTTTCCTGCCCGTTGTCTTCCTTTCTCGGTCTGATCAATTCTTCAGTCACTCAAGACCGCCCTTTCCCATCTTTCGGACCCGGAAACTCCAACGCTGCTCCGTCTTACGATTTCAACCTGGTTAAAACTTACACTCAAAGTCGATGAACCTAAATCTTTCGAATTCTTTGACCACCTATGTACTCTCGTTGTTAACGGCGTCATCGAGGGTATATGGATATACTCTGAAGAAAATATTGTTGCAATGCAGGCCACCATAGACGCACTACCCGACGTCTTGCGAGCGTTGGATACGGCTACCGTCAGTTTTTTAAAGGTTTGTCGGCGCATTTGACCTTGTTCGAAGCTCATATATGACTTCTAGTCACTCATCCCCCAATTGGCACATATCTTGGCCATGCGAAGCACACCACAACTCCATAAGAAACCTATAGATGATATTCTCGAGCTCCAAAAAAGTGCGGGCAGACTCCTGCTAGTTATCATTGACGTTGGTGCATGCCGCATAGAAGGTTGGAAGTTCACGATACTAGACTGTGTTGCACGGTGTTGGGTTGGCCTTGTTGATTCTGGCTCTGGCCTGGGTACGCTTTTGACGGCCCGCTGCCCTGTACCCATTTGACACGCTTTTCAGATTTAGAGCTACAGGGTATCTTGAAGCAGATCATGTCCAAACTTGTTACGGCTTGCCCCGACATTTCCCAAGTACGCAGTTTCTCCCTTTGCCCCTCGTCCTTATTCACAGGCCTTGTGCCATTCCAGAATGCATACAAGGCTCTCCTAATGGAAGACCATTCCATGTTTGGGGGTCTTGTTGGTGTACCACCATCCCCGTCCGCTTGACCACCAAAAATAAATGGGCTCACAGATAAACGGGCCCGCAAGCCGTGAATAATTCCTCAGCTGATGCTCCTGCGTCGCACCCATGTACGCGAGACGAGTGCATGTTTTGTAATGTACTGGTACTTCTTTTCTCTGAATGATAGTTAACATACTCCCTATCATAATCGCCAAATACACTTCTCCATGAACACTTATATGATACCTTAGATCCAGCGATTTCCTGGGTGACTGCGTCAAAGCGAATATCTGACCCAGACCCTCACGGTGATAATCATCTGAACACGGGGAAGAGCTCGATACCTCGAAATCTGGATTTAGACGGCACCCAGCGGCCCCAGTTGACATAAAGCCTACGTGCTCTGAAATTCATCATACTTCAATCATGCGAACTGTGCAACCAAAACCAGGCGTCAAGTTGGAAAGGCCCTAAAGCATGTAAATCGTTGAATAACAACACTGACGACCATGAAACGCTGATTGAAAAGAGAAAGGTGGAAGCTGAAGTTCTTGGTCAAAAGTCAGAAAATAATCGCGACTCTGCGCGGAGCGACATCGGTGCCTTAGGCTCAATTAAATTGAGAGAGCGGACATGTATCATCAGCGCAGCGGTGGCTGAAAAAAATTACCGCACCAACAACCAATCAGACTTTGAATTACTGCACCATCGACAAAATAGAGTCGCAGTAACGATCACTGGGTCTGGCGCAGTAGGGTCGCGAAGGTGACGCAAACCAGGCCGAAAGCAGCGCCTGCGGCTCCAGTGCTGGCAGCGTGAGGTGGTCATGTAGTGGTCGTGCGGCAGCGATGTTGAAGACGGGCGTTCTCCCCTGCCGGAAGGACCTCCACGTTCTCCCCCAGCTGCTTTGCCGTCCTCCTGGGCTTCAACCCCTCAACCTAGGCATCTAATGGGTCGTTCTAGAAAAGACCGAGCATCCCACCATTCCACCCGCCTCACTGCTGCTGAACAAATAAAAGTCTGGTGGCGCTACTGCTGCAATTATTACTAATGTGGTGCTGCTCTTGATCACAGCCAGCAGCGGCAAGGCTCCACGCCAGCTGGAACTGGAAATGCACAATAAATTGGAACGTGCACAGAGAGAATGGAGGTGCTGTCCTAAAGTTACTATATTGACCCCATCCTTCAACCACCCCCCTCATTCGACCACTTTGCTATATCTCACTCACCACTGATCCAGACCATACAAAGTTTTCTAGGCGTCATCCCATGCATATTGAGATGATATTCTAAGAATTTTAGACAGCTTAAACAGATGTTTCACAAAGGTAGCAAAAAGGCCCTTTGTCACACCAGGTTGGAGTTGCTCACTTTTGATTGATCTGATTGATTATCATTGATGTCATCACTTCTTGAACAGTGTGTTGGCATATTTGTTCAGCGGAGTTCAATTTGGGCTGTGTGATGTCTGTGTGACTGGTTGAATGAGAGGTGGTTAAAGGATGGGGTTGATATAGTAGCTTTGCTACATTTAGTCTTTGAACAGCAGTTCCTACTGTAGTTAATAATTCAGTGAATGCACATCTGTGTCAGTAATATCTATTGTTAACATTGACACATTCTATAATTACTTATTATTCTTCTTATTAGATATTCCATCCCAAACTCAAAAAGCTAAAGATTTTTATTTTTGGTCTCTTGCACTTCACTGGATAAATACCATTTATACACAACTAAATAAGGAAATTACCATACATTAAACAAGCAATATACTGAATTACATCTGCTCTGAGTGTGGAATATGGTGGAAAGAGGCGGATGTGCCTGCTAACAGCCCTCTCCTGGGCTGTGCACAGGTGTTTTGAGAATACAAGTTCCCTTTTGAATTGCTTTGTAACTGCACTGCATAATATATCTGTTGGTGTGCCATGGATTGCGCATTTCATGCAGGAGGGAGAATCAATTATTTTATAAAATGCCAAGGCAAGCTGAAAATTGTGGGTGAATTGTTGGAGAATGCAAAAACAATGCCCCAATCTGGACAGGGTTCCCTGGACAGCCTGAGCTGAAGTTCTGCACAGGGATGGGCTGGAACAGGTAGAGAGGTGGACAGTGCAAAGCCCTTGATACAACAACCTAGCATTACCTGGGCAGATTGCACACATTTTTGTGATGTCAATTCCTTGGCTAGCATAGAGAGTGTCTGGGCAGGGAAGTGGGCAGAGGTACACAATCCAAGCTTTGAGAATGGGCAAGAGGTGGTTGAGCTGACTAATAATGATATCAAAAGACGACACAATCTTTGTGCAAATCTTGTCATTGGCCTGGAGGTGCCAGTGGCAATGCACAATTTTATCCACTGTGCTCTGAAGAACTTGGATCTGGACAGTGAATAATTTCTAGCTCAGAAAAAACATTTCTGTGGTTAGATTGTGAAGTGCGCCAAGACAAACAGGCACTTATGCTGTGCAGTGGCAAGTCTGAATCAATGCTGATGGTTGAAGATAATGCTTGGGAGTCCAAGAGTTTGCAAAGCTGTGATACAGCACATAATCAGCCTTCAAGATCAGTGCACACCACTGTGAAGGACCCAAATGTGCACCTCTTGTCATAAACTCTGGAACTGTGGGCAGGTTTCCTGGATAGACTCCTTGAGTACAACTGAGCTTTTGTTTGTCAACGGCCCTGCAGCCTGAGTGCATGTATTTGCATGACAAGACAGCAAGGTGCCAGCTGTGTTGCCCAGGCACTGGAAAAGAAGTTTGATCTGTTGAAAGCAAAGTGTACGACGAGCACGCATGGTAGTGTACGATAGGTAAAACACTTGCCTTGCTATTGAGACTGGTGGTAAGCTTGGTGAAAACTTAGGTTGTTACTTGTGGGAGTGAGTAAAAGGAGCAGAGAGAGTTATCATAATTGGCTATCTAAGTAGTCCTTATATACCATAGGGGGTACAGGGTAACTGTACTATGCATACTACGCTGACAAGCACATTGACAGATGCAGATGAATGCAATCGGAGAACTGCCAGCTATTCTATTGGAGTAAAAATAGATAGCATAATGGAAGCGTGCTGGTATCATTCCGCACAGCCTCATGTGATCAATGCTTCAATTGTCAACATATGGCAAGAGCAAATGATCCGGTCTGAGCGCCCGTGACGGCGCTTATGCTGTCACGTGATGTGACATGTGATGAGAGCATGACTAGTGCTAATGCTGCTTTGTCAACATGATCTGTGCAAGTTGAATCACATGAGTGCCAGATACTTTTTCAAACTCCTCCCACATTTTGTTTATTTTGGAGTTAATGTGCTAGTTAGGTAGTACAAGTGAAATTAATATATAAATCACTAATGTCACACTGGGTCACTAAGATCACCAATACTATCTACTAGTGTGCTCGTGAATGAGTAGTGAAGGGGAGATAATCAGATAAAGAGATAAGGGTTGGGGATTTGGTAGCTAGCAAGGTAATCTCACTAGAGGGTTTTTGGCTAGCTAGCGAGTAGGCACTCACTAACGGGGTGGTCGCTAGATGATGACGGACAAAGGTTGTTTATTGGAAGATAGTATTGAATCCTAAATGATGGCTACGTCACTATAGATACCAAGATAAAGAAGTTGTGAGGATAATTAACAGGCCAGTAGCTAGCTGCACTGTGGTTATACTCTCCCAATCTAGTGAATGTACCGACTTGCACCCTCTTGATACAAGCTGCGATAAGAGGTCTAGTGATTGTTCGTCAATCAACTTGCTAGATCCAATCTATAGGAATTCTCACTAACTCAATTCACTTTCTTAGTCTGAGGTCTCTATTGACTGAAGCTAATCCTTATTCACACTAGACTGGTCACTTAATAAATCACTTATATATGATCTATCACTAGACGAGCTGGCAAGATTGCTTGCCCAACGTGCTCGCTAGCAAGGGGTATTTATACATCGTGAGGTTAACTAGATTACAAATAAAGGAATAGTAAAATATCAGATTATCGGACTGTCGGGACTCCGCTAGCTACCCTATAACCTGGGTTGAGGGTTTGCTAGACCAATTGGAAGCCTATCTAGTTATTCCTGATGGGTGTCCATGTGGACAGTGCTCTCACAAGCTATAGTACCTAGCTACATCCATTGGTAGCTAGGATCGGCAGCATATGATGTCAGGCTGTCATGTGTACCTAATTATTATCTTTATTCCAATGTGTGGCTGGCAGTTATTGAGTGATCAATAACTAGCTGGCTCCTTGCTATTGGCACTTGGAGTGGCTTTGTGATGCCTTGTGAGCCTGAATGCTTGTGAGGTATCTCCTTCACTAGCGGGTCCTTCCGACGCGTGTCTTGGTTTGATTCTGGAGGGGTTAACTAGCACGGCTGTGTGCTGACTAATCACTAGGCTTGAGCTGTAGCTAGAATACTATATCACGAACTGGTCTTAAAGAGTTGTTTTATTCTAAATGGACTGATGTCGCTAACTGTTTTGGGTGAATAGGGTCGTGTCACTAGACCTCAGGGCCCATTTGCCTTAGTGATCTGTTGATCTACTGATCCGGGGCACTATAGATAGTCGTAGTGAGACACTTGAACATGCTAGTGAGGCTCCACTTGCTAGATAGACCTGTAGCTAAGGGTATGTTCATCCGAAGCTAATAGTATTCCTCCTCGATACTGTACACTTTTCTGGTAAAAGGTACTAAGGACCAGTCTCTCTAGTGAGGTTCATAGCTAGGTACTATATCACTCCTAGCGAGGGTTCCTTGATGTTACTAGCATCCTAGCTAGTGATATTCCTAGCTCCTGCAATGGGTTCACAATCAAAATTGTTTTGGCCATAACAGTGTTGGTTTTGTCAAGGAAGTCAAGTGTGCATTGGCAGAGTGTTTGTTGTTCTTGTGCATCTAGGATCCCAATATAAAAACAGACCCTGTGAATGCTGAACATGAAAGACTCACATTGAAATCTCTCTGAAAAAGTTTTGTGTACATTGTTTAGAAGAATTGCATATAAGGGAATAAGTACAAAACCAACAACCAATTGAGGTAGACTGGCCCAGGGGTTGTCAATACTCTTCTAAATGAAACCCAGTGCCTCTTTCTTTCTATTGATATTGCAACGGCTGTTGCAAAATGCATAATAGGTTTTGCTATACCCAGATTGACCAAGCTAATAGCAATTGTGTTCAGAGGAAGGCTGTGAGTTGAATTGTGCATACCTCAGTAACTCTGGTGAGCAGATGGTCAGGAGTAAAAATCTCAGTACCTGAACCCTCACAAGTGGTGCACCACCAAATGTTGTCCAGGAACAATACCACATTAAAATTATGATGAAAGGTTGTCCCACTCAATAGTAGTTCCCCTGTAACCTTTCAAGAGTAGCAACCAATGATACCCCTGCTTGCAAAAGTATCTTCAGAAAGACAGACTAGTTATTGTGAGAAGTTGTAATTTCCAATGCTGTCCATAGCACTGAATTGTGTGTGCAAATGTTGTCAGGTGTCCACACAAACTAGCATGCAAAAACATACATTAGACTGAAGCATCCCTTACTAATCCATTCTCCTAGGTGGAGAGAACACTGTATGTTGATTTTTTAAGTTGTAGACTCTTGTCCAAACCTGGCAATTCCTTGAAAGTGGCCCTTGACATGGAGAAGGGAGAAGAGTGTTGCCTGCCAGCTGAGAATGTTGCAGGAAGTCATGTAAGTTTGTACAGGTACACTTGAGATTGGAGTCATGCATGTGTTTCAAACAGTTCCAGGTAATTATGAAAAGTTTCAGGTGCAGTGGTGGGCAGACTCCGCAGGCTTGCAAATTCCAAAAAACATTTCTTCTCCCATCACTACCAATGGACCTTGGAACTATGGCAACAGGGAATCCTGGCAGACCAAAGTTCATGGTGTGTATCTTTATACACTGCCACACCTTACCATCTCATAATTGCAAAATCAAGCACTCATTTGATCCAGAAAACATAAGACAAATCAATAAATTGCTCTTGATGGTGTTAGCTGTTGACAAAGCAGCATTAGCGCTAGTCATGCTCTCGTCACATGTCACATCACGTGACAGCCTAAGTGCCGTCATGGGCGCTCGGACCGGATCATTTGCTCTTGCCATACGCTGACAATAGAAGCATTGATCACACGAGGCTGTGTGGAATGAATACCTGCACGCTTCCATTATGCTACTTATTAATAGATCAATAGAGTAGCTGACAGTTCTCCACTTGCATACATTCTGCATCTGTCGATGGGCTTGTCAGCATAGTATGAAATATGTAGATACCCTGGACCCTCTATGGTATATAAAGACTCTTAGATAGTCCAATTATGATAACACTCTGCTCTCTAACTCGCTCTCACAAGCAACACTCTAAGTTTCACCAAGCTTACCACCAGACTCAACTAGCAAGGCAAGTGATTTACCTATCGTACACTACCATGTGTGCTCGTCGTACGCTTTGCTTTCAACATTAGCATCTGTGGCTGAGTTCTATTAAACAATGTTTCAGTACAAGCCCTTATACAACATATCAAATTCATACAACAAGGCTGTCAAACTTTTTCACCACCAGGTAGACATTTCCTCCAGCCTTATTGCCATAAAACTGATTTTGGACATTGGTGCACAATATGTTGAGGTCTACAGAAAGATAGTTTGCAGGTGTGATCACCTGTCCTTGTTGAGGATAGCATCTCAAGCTGCAAGCCTTGTTGGGATCCTTCAGGCACACTGCAAATTAGCAAGTTCTGCCCTCAATGACCTGAAAGCAGAATTAGAGAAGATATTTGTTGACATAAGTGTCATTTATGGTGTCAAACTCAAATGTGAGCCTTTTCCTCTTTTTGTGCACACATATTTATAAGTTCAATTGACCATCATAGTCATTGAGAGGTCAGTCAATGCTCAAGGCCTGATATTGTGCACCAGCACAATGGACCATATTTCCATCATCATTTCTAATCTGTTAAACTACTGCAAGAAGGCACACAGGCATCTCAGAATACTCTGCTTGTGCTATGGCAGTTCCTGTGGGTCATCTTCTTATATGGGTGATATAGATTTACAATTAGAATGGAACATAGCTACATTCTACTGCATAGCTGAGCATGGGATAGGGAAACTTGTTCATGTTGTTTGTGGGCAGAAGTTTTCCATCCTTCCTCTGATTTTTCCTGTGTCAACAGTGAGGCCATACTGTTACAATTATCTCTCTCTTTCACTAATGCATTCCTTTTTGCTCTTCTTGACCATTTTCTTTGCTCTCCTTTGTATCTATCTCCATCACCATCATTCCCTGGAGCTGTGTCTCCTCTCAAATCTTGTATGATCAGTCTATGACCAAGTTTCCTTATTATGAATGCACTAAAGATAGTGTCACCTTGGTAAAAGAGTTGGGGATTGGATCTTGATGTGCAGACTATTATTGTATATGTATTGCCACTTACCTGTCTGTATGAACTATACAAACTTATAAACTAAAGCATAGTGTACCATGTACCTTAGCTTTAGTATTGTTGTTAACCAACATGTTCTCATCAATATCATTTAATGTTGCAAATCTGTTCCCTCAATCGTCCTTGCTGACAATTTGACTTACCATATAACACCTGCCTGGAAGCTCTGCATGTTGCTCAAGTTCAGGAGACAACCTCTTTGTTGTTACATTGAGAAGACCTTTGTCTTGCTCAACTCTACTTGGTGCTTATCTTTGTTATATTCCCTTGGGGCTATCATGTATTATAATATCCATCCATTCCTATCATCGCCCCGCTTGTCAAGGACCTGTCATCTTTCCACTGTTCCTCTTACTGCAATTACTCCAATGTTTACTCAGCTACAACGTCATACTTACTCAGCCGCCACTAGAGACTCTCCAGTAGGAATACCCCAGTAGTATATATACACCTTGATACTCTGTTGTATTCCTTACGCTTTACCAACTCGTTGATTCCCCTTCTCTACTCTCTCATCGCTCTCAAGTCTTCACCACTTGTTGCAACCTGAGTTGATCACTTAGGAAGGTCGTAACATTTGGTAAAGCGTCTACAACTCACCTTGCAGAAGAAGGCCATTGTGTATGAGCCTTAGTGGACCTGCTTCTAGAGACAGGACCAGAGAACCGACGCCAGCATTAGCAGAGGAGACTACCTCTGAAGACGAGACCTCATCGGAAGAAGAAACCACTGAGGAAGAATTCTCAGACGAAGAATTACAGGGCAACGATAACGCCGACGAACCACCAGACACAGAAAGCGACGACACAGACAGCGAAGAAATGTCCGACCAGGAAATAGCACCAGCAGCGCCCGCAGTAGGCCACGGAAAATCGCTCGTACCGGAGCCAGGGTTCTTTGATGGAACCAGGAATAAATTCGAAGATTGGTGGAGAGCCACCTTGCTATTTTTGAAGTTCAACAGAATCGAAGGGGCCGACGACAAGGCCACAGCAGTACTAGCATGCCTCAGAGGAGGGACAGCAGGACAATTTGCCTCGATGAAACTAGCACAGTTGGGAGGCGAGGACGATACAGTCAATTGGGACGAATTCGTAAAAGAGATGGTATCCACGTTTGGGGACCACATGGAGCAACCAGAAGTGGAATGGAAGATCGAAACGTTCAAGCAAAGGAACAAGAACACCGCCGACTACCTTGTGGAATTCAGGGTACTCAAGATCAAAGCCCGCACAGACGACGCACACGCACTTTTCCTGCTCAAAAGGAACGTACGCCCGGACATAATCAAGACTATATTAGGATATCTGGCAGAAGGAATGCCCCACACCTATGATGAATGGGTCAAGGCGATATTATCGGTCGGGAAAGGATACAAGTCAACAGAGTCTAGAGATAGACACACCACATCTGGCATCACATACGGAGGAATGGGCCAACCCATGGAGATAGGACGACAGGAAACCAGAGGACCCAAATGCTACAACTGCGGCATCAACGGACACATCGCAAAGGAATGCAGGAAGCCAAAGAAGAAAAGAGGAGGATGCTTCAACTGCGGAAAAGAGGGGCACATCGCCAGGAATTGCAGAGCACCAAAGAAATCCCAGAACAGGGGAATAGAGAACGACGAAGAAGGAAGTGAACAGGGTTTTGTCAAAGGGTCCGATTGAGTGCGAAATTGAGACCCCATGTATCTAACTTTTCTTCTAAATCATACGTTATCCCACAAAGAAGAAAAGGAGCACGAGAACTTCTGATTAAACCAACGATAACGACCAAGACAGGAATGAAGAAGGTCAAGGCAATCATCGACACGGGATGCACAGACACATGCATTGGCAGGCAAATGGCAAAGGAACTGCAACTACCCACGACACCACTAGAAAACCCGAGAATGGTGTACAACGCGGACGGAACAACCCAAAACCTGGTCACAGAGAAAGCCATATTCGAGATGGCAATTGGAAACCACATGGAACACATGGAGGCGCAAATATCGGACATACAATCAGCGGAACTATTCTTAGGTCATGATTGGATCATGACACACAATCCAGAAATAGATTGGAAGGCCGGACGGATCAATTTCACCAGATGCCCGGAAGGATGCAGGATACAACACGGAAATTGGGAAACCCACAATCGAATGACAAAGACAGAGGAAGCCGAAGACAACATCGAAAAAACCACTGACCCCACAAAAGCAGAAGACCTACCACATTACCTACGACAATTCACCCACCTATTCAACAAAAAGAACTTCGACAAACTACCGGTACCAAGCGAATGGGATCACGAGATCAACCTGACAGAAATGGCACCCAAAGATATGAACGCCAAGGTGTATCCCATGACAGTCAAGGAGAAGGACGAACTCCGAGATTTTGTAAAGGAAAACCTCACCTCAGGACACATCAGACCATCTAAATCCCCATACGCAGCACCATGCTTCTTCATACCCAAGAAGGACGGCAGCAAGAGGTTATGTCAGGACTATAGGAAGCTGAACCAACACACGATCAAGGACAAAACACCACTGCCCCTGATAGAGGAGGTAATCAACAAATTGAAGGACACAAAATACTTCAACAAGCTAGACATCATATGGGGATATAACAACGTCAGGATAAAGGAAGGACACAAGTGGAAAGCGGCATTCATCACGAACGAAGGACTATTCGAACCAACAGTCATGTTCTTCAGGATGTGCAACTCCCCAGGAACATTTCAACGGATGATGAACTGCGTATTCAGGCAGTTACTACAGGAGGGTATTCTAATCAACTACATGGACGACTTTGTGATACCCAGAAAGACGAAGGAAGAACTGGCAGAACGCACTTGCAGATTCCTGGAAATAGCCAAAAAACACAACCTGTACTTCAAAAGGACGAAGTGTATGTTCAACACAATGGAAATCCCGATCCTGGGCGCCATCGTGGGAGATGGCAAAGTAAAGATGGAGGGGGAGAAAATAGAAGCAGTACAAAACTGGCCTACCCCAACAAACGTCAAGGGAGTGGAATCGTTCCTAGGATTCGCAAACTTCTACCGAAGATTCATCAAGGGATTCAGCGCAATCGCAGCACCGCTACACAAGGTTAAGGGCAACACAGGATGGATGTGGGAGAAAGAGCAACAACAGGCATTCAAAGAACTCAAGAAGAGGATAACGGAAGAGCCAGTACTGGCGCTACCACAAGATGAAGGGCAGTTTAGGATGGAGGTAGACGCATCGGGCTACGCAATAGGAGGAGTACTCTCCCAACTTCAACACGACAAGTGGCATCCAATAGCATTCATGTCTAGAACCATGAATCCGGCAGAAAGAAACTATGAAATCTACGACAAGGAACTACTTGCCATCATGGAAGGCCTCAAACGATGGAGACAGTATCTACTGGAGGCCAAAGAACCATTCGAGATCTGGACAGACCATGAAAACCTGAAGTACTACAAGGAACCGCAAAAACTCAACGGACGACAGGCCCGATGGTACCTCAGATTGCAAGACTACGACTTCACGCTCAGACACATCCCGGGAAAGACGAACACCAAGGCGGATATTCTATCCAGGAGAACACAAGGAGACGAAGAACCCGAACCAAAGGTCACCATACTAAAGGAGTCCCTATTCGTCAGAAGAACCAGAAGCGAACATCTGACACCGCCCATACGAATATTCCAAACCAAGAGCTACCGGACTACCCCTAAAGAAGAATGGAACACGGATATAAGGAACGGACGACTCAACGGACAGGTATACAAATGGTTAAAAGAAGAACCAAAGCGCATGGTCACAACGGACGGAATAACCTACCGGGATGATCGCATATGCATACCCACAGACGCAAAACTTCGAGAAAAGATCCTTGCAGAACATCACAACCCACCCGATGCGGGACACCCAGGACAAAAGAGGATGCTCGACCTTCTCAAGAGGTCATACTACTGGACCACGATGAGAGGAGACGTACAGAGATTCGTAGAAGGATGTGACAGCTGCCAAAGGAACAAGGTACTACGCCACAAGAAAACAACCCCGCTACACCCCATACCCCCGGCAGAAGGACCATGGACCGAAATCACGGTCGACATGATCGGACCACTACCAACGTCCAAAGGAGCAGACGCAATCTTGGTAGTAGTTGACAGGTTCTCCAAAATGATCCGACTTATCACAACCACGACGACCCTAAGCTCAAAGGGTCTAGCAGAGATATACAGGGACCACATTTGGAAGCTACACGGAGTCCCAAAAGTAATCATCAGTGATAGAGGACCACAGTTCGCAGCAAAATTCATGGGGAACCTATGCAAGGCCCTAGGAATTGACAAAAGACTATCCACAGCATACCACCCCCAGACGGACAGACAGACAGAACGCATCAACCAAGAAGTGGAAGCATTCCTACGACACTATGTGAACTACCGACAGAACGACTGGGCCGACTGGCTAGCGACAGCAGAATTCCAGTACAATGACAAGCAACACAGTGCCACTGGACACTCTCCATTCTACATCAATTATGGAAGACACCCCTGGAAAGGGAACCTAACCACAGACCCAGAAACACCCACGGTAGACGAATTCGTCCGAAGCCTGTGTGTGATCAGAAAGGAAGTATCGGAGCACCTAACAGCAAAAGGAGACGAAACAAAATGGAACCATGATCGGAGACGAGGAAAGCAGCGTGAACTATCAATAGGACAATGGGTATGGCTTGAAGGGACGAACATCAAGACCAACAGACCCATGGAGAAGCTGAACAACCAACGATATGGACCATTCCAAATCACCGAGCAAATAGGAGTATCAGCTTACCGTCTAAGGCTGCCAGAAGACTGGATCATACACAACGTGTTCAATGAGTCACTGCTAATGCCACACCAGACACCGAACTACACAGGGCAAGAAACGCCAACACCACCGCCACCGGTACTAGTCGGAGAAGAAGAAGAATACGAAGTAGAAGAAATCCGAGGAGAACGCAGAAGGGGCAGAGGAACACAGTACCTGGTACACTGGAAGGGATATGGAGATGAACATGACTCATGGACACCCGCATCCTCATTAGGAAATGCACAAGAAGCACTAGAGACATACAGGAAGTCCCTTGCGGAGCAAGGAAAACCCATAAAAGGGGGACGGAAATCACCAAAAACCATCATCAACCACACTCTTCGAACCATGTCTTCTACCGAAAACTGCCAATCCGTTGCCTCCCTCCTCAACACTGAGGAACCCCAAGCCCACAACTCCATCACCCGAGACGTCACCATGGACGAAGTCACGTCGTCCATCACCCAGATGATCACCGAACACAGGAAAGGAGTGTCCATCGACGAGATGCTAGGATGTGTCAACGACATCTCCAACATTCAGAAAGCAGTAACAGCAGCCAAATCAGCAATGAAGGACGCACAACTAGTCCTAACCGCAATCTCACCTCGAATCCAAGCAGCCACCCGAGGACAGAGGAGACACAACCAAGCCATCGACCATGTGGAGGATATACAGGTCGACCTAGAAGACTTCATCGATGCCGACATCGGAGGGAAATTGCTATCCCTATGCTCCATATTATCCGAGGTACTGGTCCTCGTACACTACGACGGGAACGACAAAGAGGAAGGAGCCGTCAAGTTAGCACAACTCCTCATGGGTACAGACCCATATCCGCTCGAAAGCAGGAAAGCCAGGAGGACAGGCAAAACGGACAGAGAAGAGAAAGAGGCGAGAGAGGGCAAAGAAGAAATCCGACGAATCCCAGCCATCGCCATGTTCGCAGGAGGTCCGGACCACGCCAAGTTATTCATCGCACACAGCACCGTCGACGACAAGTTCTACGCAGGACCCACCAAGAAAGACCTCACACGATTCATCGTAGGATAACTGTGTGGTCACAGAGCATAAAAAGGGGGTAATGTTATATTCCCTTGGGGCTATCGTGTATTATAATATCCATCCATTCCTATCATTGCCCTGCTTGTCAAGGACCTGTCATCTTTCCACTGTTCCTCTTACTGCGATTACTCCAATGTTTACTCAGCTACAACGTCATACTTACTCAGCCGCCACTAGAGACTCTCCAGTAGAAATACCCCAGTAGTATATATACACCTTGATACTCTGTTGTATTCCTTACGCTTTACCAACTCGTTGATTCCCCTTCTCTACTCTCTCATCGCTCTCAAGTCTTCACCACTTGTTGCAACCTGAGTTGATCACTTAGGAAGGTCGTAACAATCTTGTTCTCTAGTCTGAGACTATGGATTGACTGGTAGTACTGCTGAGATGACTTCTCAGCAGCCCA
>QFDT01001608.1:0-14066 GCA_003315915.1 Macrolepiota dolichaula
TAGAACTGCATTAAGCTCAGCACAGTTGTAGACAGGGGGGAGGGGCGTGAGCCTGTAATCGGAGGTGTGTCCAGCGATGACTCTGAGAAGGTTCTGGCCCTCAGGAACTAGGACATGAGTCCCTGGGTCCATAACAGTTTGCATCATAGGGGGCAGTGGTCGGAGGACAGTCTGAAATTGTTGGCAATGGTATGGGTGGGGATCTTGTTATTGTGTGGTTGTATGAAGACAAGGTCAATGACTGTATTGGCTTTGGTGCAGTTGAAGCTGAAGTGAGTGGGTCCTGGGTTTGTGGGGGGAGAGCATTGAAGGCCAAGCAAGGTGAGGTTGTCTATCAGGAGGTCAGCGTTAGCAGTATGGTGAGGTTGTAGAGGATCCCATTCGGGTGTTATGGTTTACCTAGAGGGCACCACGAGGATGGCCGCTAGGCTAGTCAACACTGAAGGATCACTTCAACAATCACCTTCAGCTGACAACACTAGTTGTCCTGGAGTACTGAACAGAGACTGATATCTCCTGCTGTTGACAGACAGGAGAACACTAAGTTCACTTGAGAGAATGCAACAATAGAGTTGTATTCGAGATAGAGAGAGATAGGACAAGAGCAGAAAGGAGGGAGGTAAACAAGAGGTTGAAGCTGAAGCTTCAACTACAGGATAGTCTGTTATTTATACAATTTGAGATACTTCTGACTTTACTATTTTGTCCATTGCTAATTAAGATGAGACACTGCTAACGGAACCAGAAGGGATGTTGGAGCGAGATGGCATTCCGGGAATGGAAGCCTATTGTGAAATGGAAGACGACAGATCTACAGAATCCATACTATCAGAGTTCTCTTGATCCAAAGGCAATGACAAGCTGGAGAAGTGGCTGATATGAAGATTGACAGGGGAGTTGGTCTGGTGGAGGTCGTAGGGTCAGCCCATCAGGTACGGGTGAGTGAAGGATGTATCTCTGACAATCTGCCTCCATCTGTAGTTGTCAGATCCGGTGAGTGTGGGCCGAGCAATAGTAGTTTTGTAGAGTCCGTGCCAATAGATATGGATAAATGGTGAGTTATCCCATACTTGGCGAAGGTGGTGGTTGAGGTACTGGGACTCGTACCAAGGGGGCGGGGGTGTCCTGTGTGGAGAGGTGGACCAGCCCGGTACTTCTTTGTAGTCTGGAATATTGAGTAATTTGAGACACCACTTGTAGAGCCAGTGTAAGGGGTTTGTTGTCAAGACCATAACATTATCCCCTTTGTAAACTGTGAGTTCCGACTCGCTATTACTTCTAATCTGATTGTCCGCTTCCAACATTGGAGAAGAGCTCATTGTCTCCAACTTCAGAGAGAGGAGCTGTCGGGGAACTGGTGCGCTGGGGACAGGAGCGTGTAGAGGGCAGGCCAATGGAGATGGAGGCCTGTTCTCCTTGTTGGAGTTGTTGGACACATTTGAGGAGGGTGCTGACCGTTTGCTGGAGGTCCGTAAAGGGGGAGGGTTCTCGTTGGAGATCTGCATGGCCTGGAGGGTGGTAATATTCGGGTGTAACGTGGACTCAATGTCTTGGATCGTAACAGGGAGAATGTGGCAGGGAGAAGCCAGCACTGTTCAGGACGATGTGGCGAGGTGGTTGGGAAAATCTTGTCTGTCAATTACTAGAGGGAGAGGGGTTTGATTGATGATTCTGGTTATGATGTCGTTGTCCTTGTAGGCTTTGAGAGCAATCATCCACTTGTCAATGGTCCATCTGGTTGCTTCAACGAGGCCAAGAGCGGTGGTTGGGAGAGGTCGGGAGTTGCCCAGGGCTAGGAGTTGGTGGAGGGCATTGGCTTTGGCAATGGGGAGGTCTGCCACCATCATTCTGAACAAATCTAGGAACGGGATGTATGGGTGGATTTGGTTGACCATGCTGCAGAGGTCTGGTATGTCCTTGAGGTGGGTTTCAGGGAAACAAATGATTCTGTAGAGGGCGACCTCGGCATGATGAGCGAGTGTCCATAGGACCTCGAGCTCTCTGTGAATTCCAGACTTGGTGGAGTTCGGATATTTCTCTAAGTACTTCTCTGGGGAGGTTATCAGGAATAAAGTTGTTGATAAATCTGCCAACGTTGTGGTCCAGGCGGAGGAGAAGTTGGTGGCTAGTAATGCTGCTAGCAAGTGATACCCTGTACGAGTGGAGTATGGTAAGTATTTTGCTATTCCCTCGTAGAGCGGGGTTCTGTTTGGGCAAATATTGTTGGATCCTTCCAAGAAGTTGGAGAAGGATATGGTCGCATTTGGCTTCCAAACTAGGAGGGGGAGGTAAGGGCTCACTGGATTGGAGGGCATTAATCTGGGAGGATGCTGTGGTGGCAGGGCTAGGACTGTTGCCTGAGGATGAGGTGTTGGAGCTCAGGGTTGCCTGGTTTGACGGGTTCTGCGGACTTTGGGCATTGTTGGTAACAGTGACAGAGGTAGAGGGCAAGATAGAGTGTGAGGGAGATGTGGGGACGGAAGACATGCATGTATCTAGAGGCAATGGCGACATTTATATGCATTGAGGCAGGTAGTCAACCTACAATGTATCAACCAGCACAGTCCAGCAGGCACATACAATGTATTGACTGACACAGGTCAGTGGGCCCGCTGGCAATTGAGCGGAAAGGGACAGCCAACAGTGCTGGTACAAGGTAAAAAATACACCGGCAACCAGTGATGCAGAAGTCTCAAAGAATGGCCAGCAGTGCCGGTACAAGATAAAATATACTCCGGCAACAGGTGATGCAGGTGTCAGGTCTGGGCCAACCGTGAGAGACTGATTAAAATTAATATAATATACATATAATCACATTTGGAATAATAATGACCTGTGGGAATGGACACACAGGATGGCCGATGTTGTATGAATGGCTGATATACATGCACACCAGGTCAGCCATTGCCACACAAAGCCTCAAAAACAATAATAATATTTAAAAATGAAAAAAAAAACATCAATCTGCCTCAATATCTATCTCAATATCCTCCTCATTGACTGGGGCTGCTGCATTGGCTGTGCTACCCTGATCAATAGCCTCAATCTTCTTCATGATATCCTCCTCAATGAGGGTATCAGTGTATTGCTGGACACTGCGTGCCCAATCGGCAGCACGTTCAATCTCCCAAATCCTCCGGGTCTCAGAATGATATAACCAGTGGGTGGCATCTTGATAACTCAGTCCTTCCTGCTGTTGAAGTGCTTTGATTTTGGCATGAAGGGCAACAAGCTCCCGTTTGGTGAGGCCCTAATAAAATATATATATTAGATGTGTGTCAGCAGCCGGGTAAACCAGACCAACCAGTACTGGTGGAGTAACCAGCTGACTGGCATGGATGAGTTGAGCCAGGGCCGTGTCCATGGATTGTGGCTACCAATTGGCATATCAGTGATCGGCACAAAATATGTTTATTCTCTTGATGACTCACCCCGCCTGCTGCCTCAGAGACCTTGAATGTTTTTTTCATCTCTTCCGATGAAAAGGCTAGCTCTGTTGCCTCTTTGAGGAATGTCAGCACTAGGGCATAATCATTTGATGGAGTCTGCACAACTGAGAATGCGGTTGGGGTGTTGGATTGCATGGCTGCTTTTGTGGCTATTGTTATGAATATTATTTTCGATTCCTTCGACGTCCTCACAGACATGATGGTAGTCGACACACAATGGGAAGACTGGGAGTTTCATGATGAAGAAGAGCTTAATTTGGAATAAACAGATGAACAACTTCGGTGTAGGAGAATAGCTAAGTTTAGAGACTTCGGACTCCTTGGAGCACGGACTCCCGTTTTTCCTTTCCTTCCCTTCTTTCATTCCTGTACTATACTTAACTACGGACCTCCGTCGCCCCCCCCTTTCTATGTTTAGATACGGACCTCCACTTCTCCTTCTCTCTTGATGAACTACCATCTTTCGATAGCTTGTACAATACACGATAAATAGCAAGCTTGTAAGTAGGTAGTCTCTCAATTCGAATCTTAGCGTTGTTGCTACTAGACAGCGTTCTTCTCTCGCTACTAGTGTTGAGTTCTTCGAGCCCTAACAAGGCAAGAACTACCTGGTGTTCTCCCTCTCTTTCTTGACGTTGTCTAAAGTACTTGACATCGTCTAGGCTGTGACGTCAAGTCTGGTAGACTTGTCGCTCTTGCCACTCTTATCTGCTGTCTTATCCGACCACAGCAAGGTCCTAGTGAAGAGGACCAGAAGCGTTGGATCCGTTGGGAGATCTAGCTAGCCTCGTAACGTCCAGTACGGGATTAACGTGCACTGCTGGACAAGAGCTCTGGCGAAATCCTAACAGCTATGGTAGATAAAAACAAAGTGAAAGGTGTTGAGATTGGGAATTGTGATTGGGTCGTGTGATTAGTTGGACTTGATATGATTGAAAAAAAGCTTAATTTAATAAAAAATTTTCTTCCTCTCCCCCACCTCGCTCACCACGCTACCACCACCCCCAATGTCTACTCCCACCCCCACCACCATCAACACCACTCTGGCGATGCTTGACCGGGATCTCTGGCAAGCTGTCATTGCCGGAACTGTGGTTTCGGAGTTGAAGGCACGGAAGCGGCAATTGGTAAGTGCCACCTCCATGATATTTATAGAGGTACTAAGACTGACGCCCATCCAGCGCAATGCGTTTGTGCATGTGAAGGACGCCGGCCCCAAGATCCAGGCCATATACACAAAGTACCAGTGGCTGATGCAGCTGGTATCAGACTGGAAGAAGAGTGGAGATGGGAAGGAGTTTGTGAAGCGCCAACGGGAGTGGTGTTATGGTTCAGCGGGCTCCTAGACCTAAGTTAGGAGGCGCCTAGCTAATTAAGGACTGAGATCCTTAACCAGCCTGCTAATAGGTGAATTGGCGAAGTGACGATACCTGTTAGGATTTTGCCAGAGCTCTTGTCCAGCAGTGCACGTTAATCCCGTACTGGACGTTACGAGGCTAGCTAGATCTCCCAACGGATCCAACGCTTCTGGTCCTCTTCACTAGGACCTTGCTGTGGTCGGATAAGACAGCAAAAGGGGCAAGAACGACAAGTCTATCAGACTTGAAGTCACAGCCGAGACAATGTCAAGTACCTTAGACAATTGTTTTTTTTTTTTTTTTTTTTTTTAAATCCAAGTTTATTGTATAATAGACTAGCTACATACAAACGGGCGCGCGATAGCAGTCCCAAGTACCGAAACTAAGAGAAACAGGAACCCAAACCCAAGATGAATGACAAACTACGAGGAGCGAGCCGAGTCGAGCGAAGCGAGACGAGGCGAAGCGACGTGTACGAACATTTGAGTACATATGGAATTTGAAAGGTTAGAAGTGGTGGCAATCACAATAACAAAGTGAAGGCCAGCAAACAGAAACGACAATGAAAAGGAAACGGATCCAGGAATGGGGAGGGGGCAGAATGAGGGTTTGCTATTCCCCTATAACGTCCACCAGAGAATAAAGAGGATTAGCGAAATACTAACCGTGTGTCAATGTCCAACGCCTTCTAGTGCACATCTTCGACATAATTTTGCTGCCGTTCCCTCCTCCTCAGGGCCCGGTTGCGGATAACTTCTCTCCATTGAGGATCATCTCCATCTGGGGGAAATGCGAATGCGAGTGGATTATCGTCCAGGAAATTGATGAGCCACGCTAAGCTGTCGTAGCGCCCATTTGAGAATAGCCGCTTGTACCGCGGACAGTCTTTGATAATGTGGTCACGCGTTTCCAGCGGGTGACCGCATGGACACGAGACCGGGGCATCTGGGAAAAAGCGCTGACGGTAGGTTCCAATTGGCGCGTGATTTGTAATGCAGCGTGTAAGCCGCGCAGCTAGGGATGGCGTCATTTCTCGTGTGAGCCATGAGCCGCCATGCGTGTATGTCGGGAGGACGAGGTTGTCGCTCGCATTCTGTAAGTCGAGGAAGTGGTGACCTCGGTATGTGGTGTTGTTACTGGTATGACGGTGCTGCCATAACCAGATGAAGCGGTTGGTCCATGCTTTGCGAATGAATCCGAGAGAGCGTCGGGCCATGTTAGGCATACATGGGATTCGGAGTGATTTCGCTAGTTTGTGAGCGGAATGTTGGATGGACCACTTGCACGACGAAGGGATGTCCCAAAACGTGATGCGATGAAGGGGAGATAAGGAGAGCCACTGTCGGAGGGGTTCGGCGATAACGAGGGCGTCTTGATGTGCACTATGAGCGCTGTAATCAAACAGACGTTTAGCGCAGGAAATAGAGTCAGTAAAAACAGAAATATGAGTAATGCTACGATTGTCAGAGCGCGTAACATCAGAAGAAAAGGAAAGAGCAGACATGAGACCGAGTCTGAGAGCATAGGATTCAGCGTCCGAAGATAGTACATTACCACACGGAACAACAGAGGATTTAAGAGGAGAGGAAAGAGAAGAATCAAACAAAAGGAAAGCCGAAGTGGCAGAAAGAGAATGAGGGTTGTATCCGTTACTGTACATACCACTATTGGGATAAACCGGACAAGAGCCGTCCGTTGAGAGAAGAATGGAAGAGGAAGAAGAAAGCGCACTGGTACAAGCCTCGCTAGCCTCAGAGAGGTGTCGGCGTACAGCTTGTGGATCTTCATCAGATGCGCGTGGACAATTTTTGAAAAGAATTTGGGAAGAAGGAAGAGAAGTAGAGAAATGATCGACTACTCTGTTACCTGGCCTAGCTACGGGATCCAAGCATTTGAAGTTGTCGGTGACTTGTGCATTATTGCGCATAAAATCGAGCGCAGGGGATTTGAGTTTAGTGTTGTTGATGTCTTCATCTCGAGTGAGGATGCGGAGGGGGTGGTTGAAGGGGAGAGTGCGGAAACGAATGCCGCATCGTTTAGTCAGTTTTTCGAGATGGAATTGTAAGGGAATGAGACCCGCTATTGATTCGGCGGCGCCTCGGGGTGTTGTGCGAAAGGCGCCTGTGATCCATATGGAAGCAGAGCGCTGGGTTTTATTAAGTTGGTCAATGAGCGCCTTGTTACGGGCGCCATTGTAGTACCACAATTTGAGGCCATATGTCATCACGGGGACAACACATGACCTGTAGAGGAGTCGTTTTTGTAAGGGGAGGAGACCTCGTACCGAATTGCCGAGTATGCGTAAGCACTTGACAGTTGACAGTGATTTCGTTGCGTAATAGCGCACGTGTTCTTTGAAGGTGAGCGCTCAGTCGAAGTAGAAACCGAGGTACCGGATGAAGCGCTTAGGGGTGAGCGTTAAAATCGTGCTGTCCGTGTGTTTGAGCGTTACGTCGGGGTTTGGTTCGGCCCAAGGTCGATTAGAGAAATGGAAGGCCTCGCTCTTGTCGTGTTTGAGAACGAGACCCATGGATGTAATGAAGGAAGAACAGGAAGAATAAACCTGTGAAAGTAAAGAAGTGTTAGTAGTAAAACTGTCTGATTGTACAATGATGAGACCATCGTCTACAAAAGAGAGAATTTTACAACGGGGGTCCGTAGCAAAGCGATACATAAACGGGGAAAGAAAAAGAGATGTAAGAATAGGAGATAGAGCAGAGCCTTGGCCAACGCCGACAGAGGCTGGGAATTTTGGTGAAAGGGATGCATTCCATGAATAAGAAGTAAAACAATTCGAAAGGTAATCCGAAAAGAAAGAAACTAGACAAGCCGGGAAGCCATGTCTGTCCAGTATCCGAGTAAGAAGAGAGTGATTAACAGAAGGAAAAAATTGCGCAACGTTGAAGGCAAGAATACTTGTTTTGAGTCCTCGCTTCCATCCTTTGCGGACTTTGTGTGTCAGATATACCCCCGCATCTTCAGTAGATCGTTGGATGATGCCACCAAATTGGAGAGTATGAATGAGGTCGAAGCGCGATGCATCGAATTGCATGCGTGTCGATATAACCTTTTCGATAAGTTTTCCAAGCGTGTTAAGGAGGACGATTGGACGAAACATTTTAGGGGTCGTATAGTGGGGTTTTCCCGGTTTGGGAATGATGACCGATGTGGAATCCTTGAAGTAGGTCGGCCAGATGGAATTAGTGACGCACCCGTTGGCAAAGACTCGCACGTTCTCAAGTGCTTGGTTTGATGTGAATATAGTTTTCAAATGGCGCCAAGACAAGTGGTCTGGGCCTGGTGATGATGTATTAGAGCACGGGTTGAGCGCGTCTTCAAGTTCACGAGTTGATATCGGGTCCCATGCACGTGTAGGTTGGGCCGGCAGATGTAGCGCCGTGTCTAGATCAACAGGCCTGTTAGCCGCCGAGTTATATGTGCCATCAAGTCCTGTCCACAGCTGGTCGAGGTCGTCGCAGGGTCGGTCCTTGTATAAGATGGATTGAACCGGGGGTAGATTGCGATCTTTGGCCCAACTCATGAGGTCCCAAGGTCGCTGCTTGTCGATTGAAATTTCCTGGATCTTCTCATCAAAGAACTCCCTCTTCGCCTTCCTACACGCCCTCCTAAAACTCATCCACCTCACCTTACATCTCCGCTCCTTGTACCTATCCAGGGTTTCTTTACACTCCTCCATCCACCACGGTTTAGAATGCGAAGTAATCCTCATCTCCTTCGCATTGGTCTTCCACGCGTCTTCGACTTGTGTTTTCAGGTTAGCCGCATATTCCTCCACAGATGTTTTGGAATCGAAAGTCGGTGGGGCTTTCTCTAGAAAGGTTTGAACATGTTCGAGGAACTTACGTTCTTCCTTCGAGTCCTTGGTTATTCCCATCTTTTTGATGATAGGCATTACCGGTTTAATCTTGACTTTGATCCATAGTGGGGCGTGGTCGGACAAGATGCGGAAATCGTTCGCGATCGTATGGTTCGTTATCGTGTCGATGCGGAATTGTGTAAACACGAGATCGATAACGGTGGGTTTTTTAGAATGGTCGAAAGGGAAATGGGTAGGGCCAGGGTTGGTGGGAGGAGATCTGGTTAGAGAAAGAGAAGACATAGAGTCGATTAAATCATCAGCTTTGGAATTATTGAAAGATTGATTAGGGTCCCATTCAGGTGACCGAAGATTAAAATCGCCGCCAGCGACAATAATATTGAACTTTGCCAAGCGCTCTAGATGAGCGTTTAACAGGGTTTGAGAGGCGCCGTCAGCGTCAAAGTAGCAGTTGAGAAAATAAACGCGGTTTGGAGACGAAAGAGATATAAGTTGGAAATCAGATGAAGAAATGATGTCAGGATGAATCTTTGGGGAAAGGGAAGATAAAGACTTTCTCACATAAGTGAGCGTATGAGAATTCAGGATGCCAGAGTGAATAGGGATCCAGTCTTTATGAATAGGAAATCCGTGCATCTCCTTCCCGTCAGGAAGTTCTGTAGATGGCACGTTACGTATGAATTTAAAGGGTGGTTCTTGTAAACAAAGAATGTGAATGTGTGCAAGATCCGGGGAATTTAAAAGTGTCTCCGTTAGAGACCAAGATTTAGCAACGTTTTGGAAATGAAATTGAAGAGAAGATAAAATCCAGTCTTTGATCGGTTTAGAGTCCTCGCTACTCCCTTTCGGGGATCAGCGATCAGACTTTGGTTTGCGTCGGGTGTCTCTATGCATAGACATGTTCCGTGTTAAAGTTGAGCCGTTCGCGTTCAGCTCGGATGTCGTCTGCCTTGCGCTTGTGCCAGGTATGATTGTACCGGTTGCGGAAGAAGGAGCATTTTTCACTGTCAGTGTGATGCTGGTCTGAGTTGCAATTCAAGCAACGGAATTGGTTGATATGTGGGCAAGGTAGTCCAGCAGGGGTAGCGGGGCGCCATGTTTCCTCAGGGCCTACGGTCTTGGCTCTACAGCACCAGGCGAGTTGTCGGTGGAATTTCTTCTCATGCGGTCCTCCACATATGGCGCATCGAGGGTTACGGCGGTGGCACGCGAAGGTCGTGTGTCCCCATGATGAACATTTTTGACAGAAAGGGATAGCGGTATGTTGGTTCGCCGCCCGGAACGTGCATGTACGACCTTGGAAATTGATCGTGCGGTTAATGAGGAGTCGGGCTCTGGCACCCCCTTGAGAGTCCCAGAAGTCCATATACAGCGCGGCAAGGGAAGAGTGAGGTGAGATTCTGGCGAACCGTGGTGTCCCAGCGAGTCCGTCAAGGTAGGGGGCAATTGGCGACCTATACAGGACGTTTGCGATGTCAGCGGAGGTGTTGGGCGTACCATTTTCCCCCAGGTAAGGCAGGTTCTCCAACCTGATAAACGACTTGGATTGGGGTAATTGAGGCACCAAGTCCTCATAGACCTCATCCGTGATCTCTGGCAACTCCTTCCTCATCCAGACTCTAACGATGTGCAGATCCTCCTCCGTTGCAACACCATTCGTATTCAGCCACAGCGTCTTCAACGTCTTCTTCATAGAATCGACCCTCAATTGAGATCGATGATGCGTAAGTCCCCTGTTGATTGAATCTACGATCTTTGGGTTGAAAGGGACCATCTCGTTGCGTAAGAGAGAGGTAAAAGGGATGAGGATGTTCTTGCGGGAAGGGCCTTGGGTGACCGCAGGAACAGAGGGGGATCGAGACGAACTCCGATTCTGTCTCTGCTGTTGGTTGGTGAAAGGGGGTCCAGGTATGGTCTTTCCCTTCAACGTGGGTGCGGGTTTGGGAGGGGTAGGAGGTTCGGGAACATCCAATCCGAGGTCGTATCCACCAGCTCGTAGCATGGCATATAATTCGTCACGAGTTTTGTCCGGGAACATAACTCGGAGATCTGCGTACTTCTCCATTACGTGTCTGGGGACGTTGGGAGTGGGTTCTATCTTCGTCGCTTGAGCGTATGTCCTTCCAGGCCCGCTAGAAGGAGGGGAGGGGGCAGCCGAACGATCGAAAGAAACTTTCTTTTCGTTAGGTTGAGGTTGTTTCGGGTTTTTCGGCCCGTTTTGATCGGAGTTTCCTTTTCGGTTCTCCGGCGCTTGATGACGTGGCGCTCTCTTGCCACGCGTTGCTACTACTTTCCATCCCCCTTCCACTTCTTCACCACTGCCGCCCGTCTTCCTGCCACCCGTCACATTACCACCCGTCACTCTTCCTTCAGCTGAAGTCTCTCCCCCTCGCTCCGGGACTCCACCTGTGTCATCTCGACTCTTCCTCATAGCCAAAGCCGTGTCTCTCTCCAATTGGGCTTCGACTGCTTCATCTACCACTTCCATTGCCGTAGGGTCTCTGGCTGGAGGGGTTAGAGAATGTTGAGGAGTTGGGTTGGGGTTTCTGCCCTTTCCCTTCTCCCTGGGACGTGGTGTCGGCGTTTGAGCCGGCGATGATGAAGGCACAATGATAGGGAACCCAGGTGAGTCCCCTGCACATTGGCCCATGTGCGCAGCGTTGACAGCTGCTTCAAACTTCTTTGCTTCCTCTTCCGAATCATAAGAGGGAGTACGGTATGGGGTTGGATCAAATGAAACGTTTGTTGAGGGGGTAGATTGCGAGAAAGGATTCGGTGTTGCGTCGCTCACGGGATGGATAGTAACTGGGATATGGTTGCGATTGGTCGGAGGAGGTGAGTTGACATCCAACGAGCTGTTCGGTCCCCATTGTTTCTGGATGGCCGTATTGATGTTGTATTTGTCGGACCAGAGTTTCAAGACTCTAGCCCTTAGGTTGAAGGCGCCTATGGAACGGCTTCCTCGAACGGGGAGGTCCCCTATCTTCTCATCACAAACGACTTTGAAAAGTTCTAAGAGTCGATCTCCCAGGGATGATTTGTTGAGGTCCAGCCTCTCATCGACAGTGTATTGGAACCATTGCGTCAAGATTCCAATGACGAACGACATGGAGTCGACATCTCCAACTCGTACATTCTTTCGATCAGCGAACCATTGCATACTCTCTGCCAACAGTTTTTCGATGTGAGGAGGGGTTGACCTTATATTGGGGTTAGGGTCATCACTAGGGTCGTCACCACGCATGTTAGCCTCATGCTCAACACACGGCGTACCCGTAGTAAGACTCGGGATAGGAATGGCGTCGGCAACTTGGTCAGCCCAAGATGCGACAGGAGTTGGGATGGGATGGGCCTGATGATGCGCTGCATATTGTTGTGCAGGCGTGAGGAGGTGGGGGGTAGTTGATTGTTGACTCATTATGTTAGAATCAACGAACGGTTTAGCAATGCTTCGTTTGGTATGGTTAGAGTCCCCAGAGTGTATGGAACCGTTGGGAGAATCGTCGTCTTCTTCGTCCTGGAGGTCAATATGCGAAGCCTTGCGCGTGATAGACTGGGTTGGTGATGAAGGGTCTCTTCCTCTTTTTGACCCTATGGATGGTGTGGGGGACGCAGGTTTAAAAGGGCCCTCCGAAGCGGCCCTTGGTAAATGGACAGCCGACCCAGTATTGGGTAGGTTGTACGGTTGGTTGAAGATTTGTTGAGAGTCCAGACCAATTTGTTCGTCCGACCCTTCGTGAAGTGATTCTTGAGATCCCTTTCGTCGACTAGAGATCCCCAGCGAGCTACTGATCCGCCTCAGACTATGACCGACACTCTTACGAGTACTCTCCGCCTTCATAGCACAATAGAATTCGCAATATACAAGATGTGTAAACCGTTTTCGAGGTAGATGATGACGGTTACTGGAAAAGGAAGGTTGTGACCTTAGACAATTGTCGAGAGAAGGAGGGAGAACACCAGATAGTTCTTGCCTTGTTAGGGCTCGAAGAACTCAACACTAGGAGCAAGGGTAAAACACTGTCTAGTAGCAACAACGCTAAGATTCGAATTGGGAAGCTACATACTTACAAGCTTGCTATTTATCGTGTATTGTACAAGCTATCAAAAGGTGGTAGTTCGTCAGAAGGCGAGAGGAAACGGAGGTCCGTATCTAAACATAGGATGGGGAATAGCGGAGGTCCGTAGTTAAACATAGTACAGAATCGCAAGAATGGAAGGAAAGGAAAAGCGGGAGTCCGTGCTCCAAAGAGTCCAAAGTCTCTAAATTTAGCTGTCCTCCTACATCGGTGTTGTTCGTCCGTTTATTCCAAGTTAAGTTCTTCTTCGTCATGAAACTCCCAGTCTTCCCATTGTGCGTCAACTACCATCATGTCTGTGAGGACGTCAAAAGAATCAAAAATAATATTCATAACAGTACTACTGTATCTACAAGTCATAAATGTCTG
This sequence comes from Macrolepiota dolichaula, assembly GCA_003315915.1. Classification (NCBI taxonomy): domain Eukaryota; kingdom Fungi; phylum Basidiomycota; class Agaricomycetes; order Agaricales; family Agaricaceae; genus Macrolepiota; species Macrolepiota dolichaula. Next base: position 13,094 of record QFDT01001608.1, read on the forward strand.
TCCAAGTCATCGATTGAACAAAGAGAAACTACTAGTACACTACAGAGCGTCCAATGAGTCAGTCTGTATCTAGATCGTAGTCCATGATCTACTATAACGTTCTATCTACTCCGAGTCATCATTACCTGAGACAGTAGAACATTCGGATGAGGTGGGGAAGCCTGTGGAGGACTCCTGAGGCGTAGGCACTGCGGAGGAGGACAAGGAAGCCGAGGAGGACAAGGATGAGGACGAGAGATCATAGGGAACGATCTCCGAGGACATCTCCTGATAATAGGAGGCAATAGCACAGAGTGGTACATCTTTTGAGGAGTCAGAAGAAGCATCGGACAAGTTGTTGAACAGCCAAGGCTGCAACGGATAGTGATGCCCGTATTCTCCTGACTCAATGAGCACAGCAAGAACTCCAGGAAGTTCCTGCTTGTCATAGAACATGTAGGGATGTCACCAGGTTGTACAATTATCCGTGACCGGATAGGGACGCCATCCATTTTCAATGGCTGCCATCCAGCACATTGGATACGTGCTAAGGACTTTGCTGTCTCTGATTATGTGGCGGTAGGGAGCCGCATGCATAGCTCGTTGTAGAACTGCATTAAGCTCGTCACAATCATAGACAGGGGGAAGAGGCGTGAGCCTGTAATCGGAGGTGTGCCCAGAGATGACTCTGAGAAGGTTCTGTCCCTCAGGAACTAGGACGTGAGTCCCTGGGTCCATAACAAGTGGTTGGCAAAGGTGAGTACCCCAAAAGATGAGGTATTCACAGAGACTAACCAACCGGCAGGATGAGCCCACGAGGGTACCAATGCCGGCCCCCAAGGAGAGTGCAACGAGGACCACACCTGGCCCCATTGCGCTACCATTGGTCGGGCATGGCCCCTCCCCCATCGTGGCAATGCCACCACAGGCAGCTGTGGGTGCAGTCGCCCCAACGCCCCCTCCCATTGCACCATCACCTGCCCCTGCCCCTGCC
>QFDT01001613.1:0-23257 GCA_003315915.1 Macrolepiota dolichaula
ACCAATCTTCTGGGTCAATGCCGAACATCGGCTTCTACCCAAACTCAAGGTTTTGCTCTCCCAGTCAATCCTCGGCAATCTCCCCTCCAACCACAACTCTCTCGTCCGATCCGTGCTGTGATCCACTGCAGCCAACATACACTTGCTCTTCAACACGTGCTGTCTCTTCTCTCCCCATTGCCCTGCATGCATTCACTGCGTCTATGACGATGATTCTTACTGCGTCTATCCTCGTCCTCTCTTGGCCCCCCCCTCCCCTCCCCTCTCATCGCTTTATACCCGCCGCCCATCCTCACACACGCTTCTTATTCATTCCGCTCCGCCCCATTCTCACCACGCTCGTCCCACGAGGCTGCCTCTGTATTGTTTACCAATCCTGTCTTTCACGTGATCCTAAAACTGTTCTTGACATCCTCATTAAGGAACATCACACAGGTGCGCAGAGCGAGAGACTAGAATGTGTGTTTATCGATGTCATCCAACATCATCACATTTGTCATGATGTCATTGAACCTCAAATGGGTCACAAGACCGACAACACGCCTAGTCCCAGATCCCATACGTAACCCTATCGATCTCATATCTGCAAAGTTAATGAAGAGCAAACTCCGGGTTGTGGAAGACCTCCGTCAACACACAAACAGTCTCTCCACACTTATTAATAACCATAACCGTCATTGGGTCTCTTCACAACGTATCACCCAACAAAATCGGTCTCGCCTTTCTTGATAAACGCATCCAAGGCTTCTTCGATCGGCACGTCTCCACCAATGATATCGATGCCCAGTCCAGCTGCGTCATCTCGGTCAACGAGCAAAGCTAGCGCCTTGGCCACGTCTTCCCTCTTCAAATAAAACTTTGGGAGCCTATTCACAACGCGAAATAAAATTTGGGACTTACAGGTATACCAGGAGTCAGATGTGTCTTTCCAACCCGCACTTTTCCAGTCCCAGGTTCATCTCTCAACCCTCCAGGACGCAAAATCGTCCACTTGAACCCCGTCCTCCCGGCTAAATTTTTATCTGCCTCATACTTCCATTTGACATACGTCCCCAGAACCTCGCGATACTTTTTTGAAATTTCCACATCGCGTTCGTCCTACATCCAAGAAATCAGCAGACCCTCACAATGCTCTGAAAAACACGCACATAATGCGCAGGAATTTTTTCTGGGTCCCTTACATCAATCGACGACAACAACACCAACCTCGGCCTGCTCTCCCCCACACTCTCAATCGCATCAAAACACTTGACTGCTCCCTCATAATCCACCGCCTTTGTTCTCTCATCTCCACCCTTCCCACCAGCCCCAGCACAAAAGTACACAACGTCTTGCCCCTCAAATGCTTTTGCAAATTCTGAAACGGGGTCTGCCTCGAGTGAGAGCACGAGGGGTTTGGCGGGGATGGAGAGGATGTCGGGTGCGTGTGTGGGTGTGCGGATGATGGAGGTCACGGTATGTTTCGATGTGAGGAGGGATGCGAGGCGGAGGGAGACCTGTGTGTAAGAAGATGAGTATTATTTCTGCTCCTGAACGTTGGTTGGACTGACGTTGCCGTGTCCTCCGACTATGATAACATTCTTGCTCATCTGGGACAGAATTCTGTTTGCACGTAGAAATGTTATTTTGGATGGAAGTGGGTGTTGTGTGATGGTTTAGGTGCAGGTCTTAATGGGCCCCGCTCAGTATTCGCTTCAATGTCTGAGAGATTACTTGGTGATTACTAATTACACACGATTTGGCAGAAGATTTGGACGAAATTAGCTGGTCTTCTACTAGCGTCTATGCGTCTCCGCATAAACCACATCTGGCCTTCAACCATATCCGATTAGCGCCCTGCTTGATCCAATCGCCTTGTCTCCACAAGATACCAGCTCTCTTCGGTCAGGTTTTTGTCCTATGAAAATTCGAGCACACTAACAAAGTGCGAGTAGTCGCTACTGCCTGCTATCTACTTGGAGACACGACTGACGTCCTACCGGATTATATCGAGGGACTTCAGGCTCGTCTCATTTCCCTCCAGCCATGTGGCAAGCTGTCGCGCTCCACCATGCTCATAAAACAGAGGTTCTTGTCATCCCATTTGCTCATAATAGAAATTATTTCAGTTGACTTGACAGATGGATGTGAACAGTTCTCTAGAACCAACCAGGTCTTCTGAACTTAATCAGGCCCTTATCATGTATGAGCATTTTAGAACACGTGTGATTGGTCTACCTGGGTCAGATTGTGGGATATGTGAACGCAAGGCTATGCACGCTCTAGTATTTCAGAAAAGCTCTCTCTTGAAAACCGATATTGCGCAACATTCTAACCCCTCTATACATCACAACAACTTGAGAAACTACGCGCAAGTATTCGTTCCACGCATGGAGGCCTTCAGACCCCGAACCTCGGACCCGCTCCAAGACACAGGGATCCCTCCAGAGATACGAGCCGCCCTTGATGTGAATCTATCGACAGAAGAAGGTAAGGATTTATTCTTTTCTGGTTGTTCAGTCCTCATGTGTTGCCCGTAGTCACTGATATTCTCCACAAATACCGTTCGCTTCCCCAGCCAGTTGTCAGACAGGAAGTTGAAGACACCCTGCGTGAAAGCCGGTTGGAACCAGACGGCGAATACTGGGATTCTTACGTACCCCGTACGTACCTGCACAACTTGATTTTTATAAGCAGCCATACTTACTGATTAGTGATCGGCCATCTTGGACCGTACCGGCACCACCTGCACCCCGGCCTGCATTATACATTCCACATCCCTCCATATGATCCTCTGGCAAGCATTCGCGGAAATTTGAGGGGAAAGATCATATCTTGGCTTTATAACGTCCAGCGAGAAAAAAACGTATTTTGGGTCTTGGATCCACTTCATTTTGGATACAGACCTTCATATACGGCCCGAATCTTCTCAGGAATTCTTGAGGAGATCTATTGGCACGTATACTCATCTTCCATCTCCAGCAGTAGAATTGTTGCAGAGCTTGCAATAGCTTATCCCGAATACCGAAGGCTTATTACACGAGTATTGGTAGAGGATCCGACAATTATCAACCACAACATCATAACCCAATTCAGAAGACTTATCATTGAGCCCTGGGAAGTCATTGGGGCCTCCCACCCTCATTATATTTCCAACCCCCTGTTAATCTTAATTAACAAGCCCTATGATGATCAACAAGCAGAGTTGATTGAACTCCTTCGCGTCTACTATCAACCACGCCAGAAGTCTCCTCTTCTCTGGCTGGTCTGTGAACAGTCCGGACCACAATTGGAGCGGGAACTTGTCCGTGCTGCGTATCCAGAGTGGTGTGAGCTGTGGAAGCTGTCACTCGATGATGACGAGGCACTTCGGGACACCAGATACCTCCTCGAGGAAGGTTTCCGTGACATTTGCGATCAACATAACATTGACACTGCTGAACCATGGCCGTCGGAGGAACAACTGTTGGCGCTAACAAAGGCCATATCCGGAGTTCCTTTCTTTGCCGATACAGTCCTCAAGTTTGTCGAACACGGAAAAGGAAGACCACAAGATCTGCTCAATTTGTGCCTAAAATACATGGACGGTATCCCGAGGCCCTCAGTCTCGGCACCATGTCATGCAATTGACTATTTTTATAATCAATTCATTTCAGACATCCCCATTGACATTCGGTCCGATGCATTGTTGATTATGGAGGCCTTGGGCTATCTCACAGTATTCTACGAACCCCCTAGTACTCGCCTCGTGGCACATTTGTTGGGATTAGACCAATCAAGAATCTTTCGTGTACTGGACGGGTTCCACTCTGTCCTTAAAATCCCTTCCCCCGAGTCCCTCAATCCTTCAATCGAAGCACATTCACGTGAACCCCGGATGTTCTTGGACTTCCTCATGGCCAAATATTCTGATAGTCCAACCCTTATCCCACTGTTCATTTGCATTCTCAACTACCCCACAGCACTGTCTATGCTTAGTGTGACGAGGTGGACACCTTCACTGCCGGTTGACCACTTTCAACTTGTCCGGCAGCTCATAAGGGAAGCCAAATCCCTGTTCTGGTTGTGCTGCATTCTTGAGAATCACATCCTGCCCCCGGTCGCGTACGACCTCATTCGTGATCTTGATTTCCCTTGCACAGTCACGGGTCGTGAGGGGTCCTGGAATCCAGATATTTTGCAGCGTTTGTTTGTAAGTATCTTTTCACCATGCACAATCAATCGAACTGACTCAAGAAACACAAGTCACACCGTGCTGGCCTTCCTGATATCGTACGCACGGATGCCAAGAATGCGATTGATCGTCGCTTCATAGAAAAGTGTAGGACTGTTGCATCACCACTCGTGAGCTAGCCTTGATAATTCTGTAACAGCTACCGCTGACGCTTCTCCATAGGAACTTGGATCCGAGAAACGGTTGTTTGACCCCCCTCGATATGCATTGGTTGGTTATGACACTCGCACAATTCTTGTCATCTTGTGCTCTGATGAAGGTCTTGAAGCTACAAGCTGCTATTCGTTGGAGATGTTGGATGATATGTGATTATATGTACTAGTACAAGTACACGATAACTTGTGGGATTGGGTACTAGATGTCTTGAAGTTTATTAGGGCAACAGACGCCTCGCGCTAGACTACTCAGTTGATTCCAGCTGATGAATACAATCCACAGCTACCTGTGATTGCGGTACGATTCTACAAGGGACCGGTACAGGTTGCCTTTTCCTGGTTCATCAATAAAATTCCAGTAAAGAAATTATACTAAGAGTGCATGATATCATGTTATACCTCCTGTGTCCTCTGGCTTGAATTATATCTCCTTCTGCATGCTATCCAATGTAGGTTTGACGCCATTGTGGGAGTATCCACTCGGCTACGCGTGGACGGTCGCATTGACCAGCCACGTCACCACATGCGCCTTGACGCAGCGCATGGACGCACAATTAGATATATAAACTACGATCTCGCTGTAATAATGATAATTAATTCCCCTCATACTCGTAACCCCTCGAACTCATATCTAATCTTGAATCTATATCTCTTTATCTCGATCACCCGTCCCCTCTCGAACTCAATATCATCCCCACACCATACACGGTCAATAGACGTGCAATCAGCGCGAAAACAGAGTTATTGCTGAAGAACCGCTTGTAGTGTTATTCTTCCTTCAAAGTTGAATGCGGCCGACGGGTCCCGAGCTAAACGGTTGAACTCTTTGCAACCTTAATGTGCAATACCCACCAACGAAAGCGGTAGCACATACGTCCATTGCAAGCATTTCCTCCTCATTCCTGTCAGACAAATCCCACTCGGATATCCTCTCAAGCAGCGTCGCAACCACGGAAGGCATTGCTAGTCCTGCTTGCTAACATCAAATCGAGAAAATGAATGATAACCGCTGGGATACAAATTTTTGACAATTACAATTTGTTTTTTTACAAGTTGAAGTGGCCCCTCGCCAAATCTATGGGTGATGTGTTGCCCAAGTTTAGCCTTTCGCTTCCACTCGGCACCCGGAAACCAGCTTGGAATATACTTCATGATTGGGAATGTCTCGACCAGCAACCGTCCGGGTACATTTGAAAAAATCCCGACAGCTTCTTCCACAGCTTTAACATATTGATTATCCAGGCCTTCAACCTTGATGCTGTATACAACTTCCACGATAGTTGGTGTAAAGGCTCTGACCATTGAGACTCGCAAAAATTGTGAGTGAGTGTCATTGTACATACAACAAAATACATTTTGAAAAAGTCATCAGGGGACTCAAGAAGGTTTCAGATACTGTGTTGAGCTGGATGTGACTGTTGAAAGCAAAGCATACAACGAGCACACATGGTAGTGCACAATAAGGGAGACACTTGCTTTGCTATTGAGACTGGTGGAAAGCTTGATGAAAACTTAAGGTATTGCTTGTGAGAGCGAGTTAGAGAGCAGAGAAAGTTATCATAATTGGACTAAACTAAGGTCCTTATATACCATAGAGGGTCCAGGGTATCTACATACTACATACTATGCTGACAAGCACATTGACAGATGCAGATGAATGCAATTGGAGAACTGTCAGCTATTCTATAGGTCTAAATATAGATTGTTAACAGCAGAAGGTTGCGTAGCGGTGTACTATGAGGTAGAATGCATGCACTTACAGAGTGAATTGGTGTTGAGGAGCTTGAAGAGCTTAGAGCGAGTTGTATACACGCAATGTAGAAGAACAGAGAAAGTTATATTCTATCATAATGGACGAAGTCCTTATATACCATATTGTGTAGTCCAATGACTAAGCATCTACCCTGAGTAAACTACTGCATCACTCAACATGCAGACAAGGTGTGAGAGCAATGTGTACTATTCTATTGTATATAAAAATAGATAGAAGCATAATTGATGTCCATGCAGTTATTGCACAGCATTGGTTTGACAAGGATTTATTGTCAGCGTGTGACAAGATCACAAGTCATGTGATGAAGAGCATGTCACACTCGTTGATGTGTTCATTTGCTGTCTTCAGAAGCTTACGTGATCTCTTCCAGATATCTTTACAATGGCACAAGCTCTCATTGCTACTTTGCCCATCCTCCAAGGAGCCATCGACTACAATGAGTGGCAGTATGAGGTTGGCATGGTCTTGGACCAGTACACAATGCCGTTGTGCGATGGGATGATTACCACCCTGGGCGCATGTATGAGGGGCATTTACACCCTTCCTGTGGCGGCGACACAACCGCCAACAATGGAGGAGAACATTGACATCACAAACTGGCACATGGTAAATCGCACCACACTCGCAATCATCTCAAACAAGCTGTCCCACAACCTCTGCAGGCACAGCCATACCACTGCCCATGCACTATGGCAGGACCTGAACACTCAGTTTGGGACTGCTGGCATTCCGGTGTTACGGCCGAAACGATTTCGATCGTGAGTCCATTACAGGAACTAGGAATATCACTAGTTAGGCCGTTAGTAACATCAAGGAACCCTCGCTAGGAGTGATATAGTACCTAGCTATGAACCTCACTAGAGGGACCGGTCATTAGTACCCTTTACCGGAAAAGCGTACGGTATCGAGGAAACATACTATTAGCTTCGGACAAACATACCCTTAGCTACAAGTCTATCTAGCGAGCGGAGCCTTGCTAGCACGTTGAAATGTCTCGCTACAACTATCTATAGCGCCCCGGATCAGTAGATCAACGGATCACTAAGGCGAATGGGCCCTGAGGTCTAGCGGCGCGACCCTATCCACCCAAAACGGCTAGCAACGTCAGTCCATTTAGAACAAGACAACTCCTTAAGATCGGTTCACGATATAGCACTCTAGCTACGGCTCAAGCCTAGCAATTAGTCAGCGCACAGCCGCGCTAGCTAGCCCCCCAGAATTGAACCGAGACACGCATCGGAAGGGCCGGCTAGCGAGGAGATACCTCGTGAGTAATCGGGCTCATGAGGCACCGCCAAAGCGTCGCGAGTGCCAATAGCAAGGCGCCAACTAGCTATCGATCGCTCGGTAGCTGCTAGTCACACGTTGGACTAAAGATATTATCTAGGTACGTGTAGCGGCCTGACGTCATGTGCTACCAACCCTAGCTACCGACAGAAGTAGCTAGGTACCATAGCTCACGAGAGCATTGTCCATACGGGCACACATCAGAGATAGCTAGATAGGCTTCCGATTGGTCTAGCGAGCCCTCAACCCAGGTTATAGGGCAGCTAGCGGAAGCCCGACCGTCTGATAATCCGATATGTTACTGTTTTGTCATATGTAATCTAGTTAGTCTCGCGATGTATAAATACCTCTCGCTAGCGAGCGTGTTGGGCAAGCAATCTTGCCAGCTCATCTAGTGATAGATCATATATAAGTGATTTATTAAGTGACTTGTCTAGTGTGAATTAAGATTTAGCTTCGGTCAATAGAGACCTCAGATTAAGGAAGTGAGATTAGATTAACAAGAATTCCTATAGATTGGGTATAGCGAGTTGGTCGACGAACGATCACTAGCGTTCTCATCGCATCTTGTATCAAGAGGGTACAAGTCAGTACATTCACTAGATCGGGAGGGTATAACCACAGTGCAGCTAGCTACTGGCCTGTTAACTATCCTCGCGAATCCTTTATCTTGGTATCTATAGTGACGTAGCCGTCATTTAGGATTCAAAGTTATATTTCAATTAAACAACCTTGTCCGTCGTCATCTAGCGACCACCCCGCTAGTGAGCTCCCACTCGCTAGCTACCAAAACTACTAGTGAGACATCTCACTAGCTACTACCACCCTCCCTCCCTATCTATCTATTTGATTATCTCCCCTTCGAAACTCGTTCGCGAGCACTAGCAGTTAGTAGTGGTGAACTTAGTGACCCATTGCGACTTATAGTGATTTTATATTAATTTCACTTCTACTACCTATCTAGCACATTACCGGAGGTGATAGTTGCGGTTGACGTGATTCAAGGGTTTGCCTTCTCAGGCGAGGTTGATCCCACTACAGAGATCGCCATGTGGAACAATCACATCTGCGCCCTTCAAGCCCAAGGGCTCACTATCTCTGAGCCTTTACAGGCTATTATGCTTATCCAGCGCATTCCTGACAAGTGGGAATATCACTGTACCTCCCTCCAAACACAGTACCAAAATACATTTTCCACCCTCACCATTAACATTGTCTCCAACACACTTTGCGCCGCATTCCACACCTCCTTGTCCTCCGCCTCCGCCGCTCGCTTCTCTGGGGTCCACCCAGGTGGGAAGAATCCCAACTGGAAGAACCAAAAGGGGAAAGGTCCCCAGAACCAGAACCAAAACCAGAATCAGAACCAGTCCCGGCCACAAGGCCTGTGTAATTTGCAGGGACAAGGTCAGAATCAGGGTCAGAGTTTGGGACCTGGACTGAAGAACCCCCAGCCCAACCAGCTGTCCTCCAATCAGGAGGAAGAGAAGAAGAAGAAGTCTCGTCATGGTGGAAAGAAGAAGGCCGCAATTGCCGCGGCCCAGCAGGCCTCCACCTCCGGGTCATCCAACCCGTTCATCCAACCACCTGGCTCCAGACTCACAATTGCCAACCAGGCAACTCACAACCCTCCGCCTGGTCCATCAACATATACATCTGGTTTTGCCCTCGCCTGCTCCGCCAAGCACTCCGCTTCCCCCACTGCCTGCACGTTGCTTGCTTGTATGAGCAAGACAGAATCTCTTTCGGTCCCCCAGGACCTCGCTATGACAGTGACTGACATTGCATGGGAAACCCCCGTGCAATCTAAGAGATCTGCGACTGCTCTGCAGCGTGCGCAGCGTCGTGCCCAAATCGGGTACAAGAAGAGGTTGTCAGAGAAGTTCCCCCGCACTTCCTCTGCGGAGTGGGAACAGAGTGGGTTCAAAGACCCCTTCTGGCAGAGGACTACTCCATGTCCTCCCTCTCCCTTGATCTTCTCCTCTGTCAATAACATGGAGGTGGATGATGACGCCATCTCTCTTGGGACGCCATACGGAAGCGACTCTTACTCATATGTACCTTCCTTTTTGCATTGTTCCCTCACTCACAATTGTTCCCAGACTCCCCCCATCCTCACGCGAACCCGCGAGGATGTGATGAGCAAGGTTGAGGGCTGGTGTAATATTAAGAACAATTATGATACTTTGTTGTCTGCTATTGATTGTGCTGGGGCTAGCTCCCCAATAAATATGTTTTCTGCACTTGTATTGAGTGTGACTGAGGAAAACTCAAAACCATCTGCGAGATGTGAAGAGAGCAATTGCATAGACTGCAACACTTTAATAACTTATGCACAGGGACCACCTGCTGTATGGATGCTGGACTCGGGTGCTTCAATGCACTTTACGCCCCACATGAGCAATTTTGTCCAGTTCAAAGAAGAGAACTTCAGAACAGTTGGTACCACAGGAAACACTGTGCCTCTTCCTATTAAAGGTTGAGGGACTGTGATCATACAGCACCACTTGCACCTTAAACCAAAAATAACCCGCTTGTGGCCCATTTATTATGTACCAGGATTTTGGAATAGACTTCTTTTGATTGGCACCTTCCTTAAGGCAGGTCTTCGATCAGAAGCTAATTTAAATGGAACCAGACTCATTACACCACAAGGCAATTCATGGATGTTCACTAAACCAGCAAAACACAATGTATCCTTGCATCACATCCACTTATGCATACTCTATAATCATGCAGTGGGCAAGTCTGTAACATTAGAAGCCTCATCATTTGATCTATGGCATTGTCGCCTTGGGCATCCTTCTGATCAAGTCCTTCAGAAGGCCCAAGAGAATTTGTTTGGCATACCACCTATTGATATCATGATGAAACATCTATGCAAAGGTTGTGCCCTTGGTAAAATGCACCAGAAGTGTTTTCCACTTCAGGAGCCTAAGGCGCGCAAATACCTGGAGGTTGTACACACCGACCTCATGGAATTCCCAATGACTTCCTACCACAAATTTAAATGGGTTGTCACATTCCTCGATGAGTACTCTGCCTGTGCTGTTATTGTTCTTTTATGCTCAAAAGCAGAAACGCTGACTGCTTTCAAGCAGTTCATAGAAATGATAAAAGCAGAACAAGCCGGGTATAGGATTCAACGTCTTCACTCCAATAATGGAGGGGAGTTCACGTCGAAGGCCTTTGAGAAATTCCTATTGCTAAATGGTATCAAACACACGACATCTGCACCTCACGTGCATTAACAAAACGGTCGAGCGGAACACTTTAATCAGATGCTCCAAGAAAAGGCTGAGGCTATGCGCTTACATGCAAACCTTGCTCCCTCATACTGGGAGTTCGCGGTCCAAACCGCCGCCTTCTTATACAATCGTACTCCCATTCAACATCTCAAGTGGAAGACCCCATATGAAGTCTATACTGGCATAAAACCAGATATGCAATGAACAAAAATATTTGGATGTGGAGCCTATGTATTTATTCCCCCCAAGATGCGCAAGGATAAACAAAGTCCGCACTCAGAGCCAATGATCTTCGTCAGATATGATGGTGATGGCGTCAACTATATCTTTATCTGCCTCCATCAAGGGAATGCAATCTTTAGATCGCCCACAGCCATTTTTGACAAGAGTTGGTATCCTCGTAAGCCAATAGATCCAACTAGATGTAACGAGGCGATAGAGAGAGGATCAATTCCTCCACCTGATCCCCCTGCCCCTGGCAGTGGCAATGCTCCACCACCTCCTCCCTCAAACTTTGGTCCAGGAGCTCCACCAGCTCCACCTCCGCCACCTTCAGGATTGAGTGCTCCACCTGCACCTTCCCAGGGTCAACCACCACATGGCCACTGTGTCACAGTGCATACCCCTTCTACTTCTTGAAGTGCTTCTCCAGCACCAAAAAAAAAATCAAGAAGCCCAACACCATTAGACTATGCCCCTGTTCCCGATTCGACCTCTCAACCTGAGGTTGGGCCATCAAATCGGCCTGCTTCTCCAGCAATACCGGAACAGGAAAGACGACTGTTCACACAGGGGAGGACTCCTTCACTGGAGCCTGTGTGCCAATCCATGCACCCAAAGTGAGTACCGCTTCGTTCCAATAATGTCTATGGTGAAAGGGCTCACCCAGTCAAAACTCTACATGGATACGATTGCGGAGAATGGGTTCCTCTGCAAGAACAAGCTGTATGGTTGCGCACTAACTACTGGTGTGATAATCGACCTCCCACACAAAATATGCCTGATGAAGAGGCAGGTGCACGTCTGCGTCAAATGCACCGCAACTTTAATGAGCGCGAGACAATGGGAAATCCCATATTTGACACATGGCAGACTGATAAACCAGCGGATCAAATGGAAGAAGATCCGATAGCTCAACTTGCAAAAGAAGGGGGAGTAAAATTTATCGACTATTTAATTGCACAGGCGAATTCTGCTGAGGTTAAAAATAACATTCCGAAGCAGCATCGGGATTTAGCAAAATTAACTGCTGAAGAACGTGCTAAGTGGGATAGCACTGAAAATGACAAAATGAAACGCTTAAGGATCGACAAGTATATGAACTAGTCAATCTCCCAAAGGGAAGGAGAGCAATTAAAAATTGCTGGGTTTACACCACCAAGTCCGATGGTAGATATAGGGCTAGGCTAGTGGCGAAAGGTTTCTCACAAATTGAGGGCATCGATTTTGACAAACTATTCTCACCAGTTGTCCAATACGAGTCCACGCATATATTACTCACATTAGCGGCTCTAGATGATTGGGATATAGAAGGTCTAGACATGAAGACTGCCTATCTATACGGACACCTTGAGAAAGAGATATTTATGGAGCAGCCAGAAGGACACGTCATTCCTGGCCAAGAGAAAAAGGTGTGGAGGTTGCATCAAGCATTATATGGCCTTAAGCAAGCTGGCTTATCCTAGTGGCACAAAGTATCCGCGTCAATGATAACCCTAGGATTTAAGCGATGCAAATCTGATGCCAGCGTATATATTTATGTTGATCCAAAGACTGGCAAGCTTGTCATTGCCATTGTCTACGTTGATGACGTGCTGTTTATGGAAAATGACTCTGCCCTTCTGAAGAAGAAGAAAGGAGAGTTCATGAAGCGATGGGATTGTAGGGAAACCTCAGGAACAGAGTTCCTTGGCATGACAATCCGTTGGGATTGAAAGAATCGCATGATCTATTTAGATCAATGGGATTACCTAGATAAGGTTTTAAAGAGGTTCAATATGATTGACGTGAAACCTGCAAAAACACCTCTCCCGGAAGGCTACCAAGCCGTTGCAAATCCCGGTGAGCCCATTCTGGTACTTCAAACATGCTTCCAGCAGGTGATTGGCTCCTTGATGTACCTAATGATTGGCACGTGACCAGACATTGCGCATGCTGTGACACAACTATCAAGGCACGCTCACAACCCCAGTCAAGAACATCTTGACCGTGCATACTACATAATGCGTTATCTCAGTGCAACGTGCCTTTACTGTATCACCATGAACAGAAAAGGGGGAGAAGGTATCATTGCCTTCAGTGACAGTGATTGGGGAGCTGATCCCAACACTAGATGGTCTCAGTCTGGTTACTTTGTGTCATTTGCGCAATCCACAGTGACATGGGTTTCTAGAATGCAGAAGACTGTCGCGTTATCTTCTATGGAAGCCGAGTATATGGCACTCTCAGACGCAAGTCGCCAATTAGTCTGGATTAAGCAATTACTAGGCAAGCTTAATTTCAGCCTTCCACCCCTTCCTTTGCGCAGCAACAATATGGGGTCGCTATTCTTATTGCAAAACAAAGCAGTAGAGAAGCAGTCAAAACACATTGACATATGCTATCACTACATAAGAGAAGTGGTTGAAAATAGGATGATTGAAACCGCACAAATCAAGGGAACCAAAAATTCCACTGATCTCCTTACCAAAAATCTTGGCATGGTTAAGTTTAATTACTTCCGTGATAACTTTTATGGGCTTGAGTTTGTCTTGCCCAAATTGCGCTGAGGAGTGTGGTATAAATACCTATAATATATGCTTGAGCACAAAGAGTGTCTTCGCACATGTGACTCTGAGCAAGGGGAGTGTTGACATGGTAACGCGTGACATGCTCTTCATCACATGACTTGTGATCTTGTCACATGCTGACAATAAATCCTTGTCAAACCAATGCTGTGCAATAACTGCAGGGACATCAATTATGCTTCTATCTATTTTTATATACAATAGAATAGTACACATTGCTCTTGCACCTTGTCTGCATGTTGAGTGATGCGGTAGTTTACTAAGGGTAGATGCTTAGTCATTGGACTACACAATATGGTATATAAGGACTTCATCCATTATGATAGAATATAACTTTCTCTGTTCTTCTACATTGTGCGTATACAACTCGCTCTAAGCTCTTCAAGCTCCTCAACACCAATTCACTCTGTAAGTGCATGTGTTCTACCTCATAGTACACCGCTACGCAACGTTCTGCTGTTAACATAAGAGTCAGTATAAAAGTGTGTATAAGAGAGAAGAGGGGACTACAATCCAAAGCTAGAGACTACTGTCAAAGTAAATACTCTATAAATACTAGGGAACTCATGTGTATGGGTAGTGATACTTGTGTATATCAAACATGTGAGAGAGAAATGAAAAGGAGTTTGAAACAGGAGAGAAACTTGTGTATATGGTAAATGATCCTCATGTAATGATGTTATGCAGTAATATTGTAACATTATCCCCTTCCTATATTTGTTGTCTCAACAAACTTGATTGTATGAGGCTGGGTTGTCATTGTAGAAATCTTTATTGTTGTGTTTGGGGTGATTGTTGTGGTAGTAAGGTTGTCATCTAGGAGAAGGGGGTCATTGTCTTGGATCATAGCAGGGTGATTGGTGTTTGAAGTAGGGGTTGTGGAGGCAGTCTTGTGGGTTATGAATGGGTTTGAAGTTCTTGCAGTGTGGGCATTGGAATTTCTTGCACCATGGGGCTGTGTGTCCAGGACCTATCTCTTTACAATAGTTGCATATCTTTGGGCAATCCTTCCTTCAATGATTTGGTTTGGTGCAGTAGCTGCAGTAGAATGTGCTATCCTTGTATTCCTCTTGTTGGGGCAGCAATGGTGCACTATCTTTGGAGTATTGTGCTGGAGTGGCAGGTCAAGCATTAAGAGGTGGTTAGGTGACCAGAATGGGAAGGGAAATGGCATCTTTGTTAAATTCTTCTCTAGGAGGGGGAACTGATGTGGGAAGTTGTTGTTGGGTGGGTCCCAGTGGTTGTCTGGATAGGATAGGAAATAGTGTTGGGGGCTTGGGTTCCTTCAACTGAGTGAGGGTGGCAGGTGTTGTTCTTCTGGCATTAGAGGAATTGTTATCCTGGATGGAAAGGATGTTGGTAAAGGAAGTGGGTAATGGTAGGGAATCCTTCTGTTTTGCATGAATCTCTCATGGGTCAGTGGAATCCAATATCAGTGTAGGGATATTGGGAGTAGAATCCACATAAATCTTGATATAGTACAGGAGATTGGTAGCATTTGCTATTGATTCAATGTATCTGAGACAGGTGAGGGCGAGGGCATATGACTGTCAGATGAGATAAAACTGTTGTTTTTTTTTTTTTTTTTTTAAAATCCAAGTTTATTGTCATAGACTAAGTACAACAAATGGGTGTGCAATAGCAGTCCCAAGGGTGGCCGGAGCCTAAAAGTCCAAAACAATATCTACACTACTGTGCAGACTAAGGGGTAAGAGAAACACGCCTCAACATGGCATGTGGAATGAGAATGAACCCAGCCACAAACAAAACCAAGACAACATGACAGAAACAAAAAGAAAGAACAACTGGCGCCATAAAAATAACACACCAGAAGAGAAACCTCCTCAAAAGAATGGAAAATTACCCTGTGTAGCTCAGGGCATTATCATCTTCTATCTTCTTGGGGATGGGGGCAGGGGGGTTAGGGACAGGACATGTGCGATGCGGCATGCGGGGCATGGAAGTGGATTGTCCGGGGGTACTGGACTAAGATTGAGATGGGGCAGAGGCTTTCTTGCTTGCTGCATCATGTGCGTACTGACCGTGGATCCAATTGCAATTGTAGCAGTGGCGCCAGAACGGGCACCGTTTGTTGTCCACAGTGTGCATAGCGCCACAGTTGAGGCATGAGGAGACATGGGGACAAGCCATGCCAGTGGGAGTTGGGGGATAGGGGGCAGGCGGTAATGTGCTAGTTAGGTGGTAGAAGTGAAATCAATACAAAAATCACTATAAGTTGCAAGGGTCACTAAGTTCACCACTACTAACTGCTAGTGCTCGCGAACGAGTTTTGAAGGGGAGATAGTCAAATAGGTAGATAGGGGTAGAGGGTGGTATTAGCTAGCGAGATGTCTCACTAGTGGTTTTGGTAGCTAGCGAGTGGGGGCTCACTAACAGGGTGATTGCTAGACAACGACAGACAAGGTTGTTTAATTGAAATATAACTTTGAATCCTAAATGACAGCTACGTCACTACAGATACCAAGATAAAGGATTTGCGAGGATAATTAACAGGCCAGTAGCTAGCTGCACTGTGGTAGTACCCTCCTGATCTAGTGAACGTACCAACTTGTACCCTCTTGATACAAGATGCGATGAGAATGCTAGTGATTGTTTGTTGATCAACTCACTATATCCAATCTATAGGAATTCTTGTTAATCTAATCTCACTTCCTTAATCTGAGGTTTCTATTGACCGAAGCTAAATCTTAATTCACACTAGACAGGTCACTTAATAAATCACTTATATATGATCTATCACTAGACAAGCTGGCAAGATTGTTTGTCCAACACACTTGCTACCAAGGGGTATTTATACATCACAGGGCTAACTAGATTACATATGACAAAACAGTAAAATATTGGATTATTGGACGGTCGGACTTCCGCTAGCTACCCTATTACCTGGGTTGAGGGTTTGCTAGCCCAATCAGAAGCCTATCTAGTTATCCCGGATGGCTGTCTGTGTGGACGGTACTCTCGTGAGCTATGGTACCTAGCTACTTCCATTGGTAGCTAGGGTTGGTAGCATATGATGTCAGGCTGCTATGCATACCTGGGTAATATCTTTATTCCAACGTGTGGCTAGCAGCTATCGAGCGATCAATAGCTAGCTGGCGCCTTGCTATTGGTACTCGGGACGGCTTGGCAGTGCCTCGTGAGCCCAATTGCTCGCAAAGTATTGCCTTGCTAGCTGGCCCTTCCAATGCATGTCTCGGTTTGATTCTGGGGGGCTAACTAGCGTGGCTGTGCACTGACTAATTGCTAAGCCTAAGCCATAGCTAGACTACTATATTCGCAAACCGGTCTTGGAGGGGTTGTGTTATTCTAAATAGACTGACGTCGCTAACTGCTTTGGGTGAATAGGGTTGCGTTGCTAGACCTCAGGGCCCATTTGCCTTAGTGATCCATTGATCTACTGATCCGGGGCACTATAGATAGTCGTAGCAAGACACTTGAACATGCTAGTGAGGCTCCGCTTGCTAGGTGGACTTGTAGCTAAGGGTATGTTTGTCTGAAGCTAATAGTATTATTCCTTGATACTGTACACTTTTCTGGTAAAGGGTACTAATGACTGGTCTCTCTAGTGAGGTTCACAGCTAGGTACTATATCACTCCTAGCAAGGGTTCCTTGATGTTACTAACGTCCTAACTAGTGATATTCCTAGTTTCTGCAATGGATTCACAATCGAAATCGTTTTGGCCATAACAGTGGCAGGGTTGCCCTTGCAGCATCCAGCCATAGAATGATGAGAGTCCTTCTTGTGCGGACCCTGGCATGTAGGACAAGTTGGCATTGGGCATCGACAGGCGGAAGAGGGATGGCCCCATTTCCAGCATTGTTGACACTGGGGGGTACTGGTGTGGGCCTTGGCACTGCGGATAGAGCAGTCAGCCCCATTAAGGAGGAGCCAACGGTTAATGTAGGAGGAGGCGCAGGTGCCTCACTGTGTGTTGTTCAAGTCAATCCAGAGGATACTGGTATCAGACTTGGGGGTATTCCGTACAAATTGCATGTGTGACACATGTGAGAGATTAATAATGGATGAATGGAGCTCAGCTCACAATTTGTTGATGGAGGGGGGAATGCTGTGGCCGGCCTTGTGGAAGGGGACATTGATGACTTTGATAAAGGACTTTGATGCCAGAAGGGAGAGGGAAGCGGCGGGGAGTTTAGTGCTTAAAGTGGAAGTGACCGTGTTGAGGTCAGCATTGGTGGGGACAGCAGAGGTGGCACAAGTGACACCAAATGGAGAGAAGCATGCCAAGTCTACCTTTAAGATGGACTTGGCACGTGTGAGGGCAGTGTTGCACATGTGTACAAGCTGTGGGAAAGAGAAGAAGGCCAGGAACATTGCCTGGCTGTTGGTTGAGATATAGAATTGGCAGCAAGTAGGGCCACAAGTAGTGTAGTAGGGGCGCTTCGCAGGGCGCCTACCTGAGATGGGCTCCTGGGCTGGAGCAGGGTTGACACAAGGTGGGGGCGGTGCAAACACGTTGGGAGGATGAGGAGGGCCAGAAGAGTAGGCCGCAGCACTCGCATAAGATTTCCTGACACGAGGTGTGCCAGTGATGGGTTCCTTGACATGCACTTTGGGGCATAGAGGGGGCGTGGTCTGGACTGATGTCTCGCTTAGGGAGCAAGGTGGGGGAAGCATAGCCACATCCTCAGCATGAGGCAGAGGTGTAGCAGGTGGAAAGGGAGGGGACGGCATAGTGTTGGGGTAGTGGGTGAGGAGGTTGGCCCATGGTTTGACGGCCTCCTGGAATTTCTTGAGTTCGGCAGCTGAAGCCCCTAAGAGCAGCACCTTGAGAATGTTGAAGCAGTCACTAGACTCATGCATAAAGTGAGCATAGTCATTGAGGGTGTTGTCTGCATAGGACACATCCTCTTCATTATCTTCTGGTGCTTCCTTGGAGGGCTTAGCCATTGAATCTGATGAGGGAAGGGAAGGGGTGGATTGTCTGGAAGCTTCCAGGACAATTGATGCGGAGGGGGCAGATGACACAGGAGTAGCAGCAGATGTAGAAGGCGGAGGGAGAGCCCCCAAAGAAGGGTTCTTCCAATGCGCATAGGCCTCCATATAGTCAAGGATGTCAGAGTAATCTCCACAATGTGGTTTAGAAGTATTATCCCATTGAAGTGGGACAGGACTGGCAATGTGAGCAGGCATTTCACTCACAATATTCGTAATGTTCATGGCTGCAAGTTCACATTGGACAACAGAACAAACAGCCTTGGAAAGCACGTAAAAGGGACCAGCACAAATAATTTCCTTGACACAATTGTCTTGGTTGATCATGGCAAGGAAGTTTTCAGTGCATTGCAATGTTATGGCCGAAACAATTTCAATCGTGAATCCATTACAGGAGCTAGGAATATCACTAGTTAGGTTGTTAGTAACCTCAAAGAACCCTCGCTAGGAGTGATATAGTACCTAGCTATGAACCTCGCTAGAGAGACCGGTCATTAGTACCCTTTACCAGAAAAGTGTACAGTATCGAGGAGTAATACTATTAGCTTTGGATGAACATACCCTTAGCTACAAGTCCATCTAGCAAGCGGAGCCTCGCTAGCATGTTAAAAGTGTCTTGCTACAACTATCAATAGCACCCCGGATCAGTAGATCAACAGATCACTAAGGCGAATGGGCCCTGAGGTCTAGCAATGCAACCCTATTCACCCGAAACGGCTAGCAATGTCAGTTCATTTAGAATCTACAGTTCACCAAGACCAGTTTGCGGTATAATGCTCTAGCTACGGCCCAATCCTATCAATTAGTCAGCGCACAGCCGTGCTAGTGAACCCCTCAGAATCAAACCGAGACAGGCGTTGGAAGGGCCAGCTAGCGAGGAGATACCTCATGAGCAATTGGGCTCGTGAGGCACTGCAAACCGTCCCAAGTACCAAATAGCCAGATGCCAGCTAGTTATTGATCACTTGATGGCTGCTAGCCACACGCTGGAATAAAGATATTACCTAGGTACACAGAACGGCCTGACATCATATGCTACCGACCCTAGCTACCAATGGAAGTAGCTAGGTACCATAGCTCGCGAGAGCACTGTCCATACAGGCACACATCAGGGATAACTAGACTAGCTTCCGATTGGTCTAGCGAACCCTCGACCCAGGTTATAGGGTAGCTAGCGGAGGTCCGACAAACCAGTAATTCAATATTTTACTGTTTCTTTATTTGTAATCTAATTAGTCTTGCGATGTATAAATACCCCTTGCTAGCGAGTGTGTTGGGCAAGCAATCTTGCCAGCTTGTCTAGTGATAGATCATATATAAGTGATTTATTAAGTGACCTGTCTAGTGTGAATTAAGATTTAGCTTTGGTCAATAGAGACCTCAGATTAAGGAAGTGAGATTAGATTAACAAGAATTCCTATAGATTGGATATAGCAAGTTGATTGACAAACAGTCACTAGCGTTCACATTGCATCTTGTATCAAGAGGGTACAAGGTGGTACGTTCACTAGATCGGGAGGGTACTACCACAGTGCAGCCAGCTACTGGCTTGTTAAATATCCTCGCGAATCCTTTATCTTGGTATCTGTAGTGATGTAGCCGTCATTTAGGATTCAAAGTTATATTTCTATTAAAACAACCTTGTCTGTCGTCATCTAGCGACCACTCTGTTAGTGAGCCCCCACTCACTAGCTACCAAAACTACTAGTGAGACATCTCACTAGCTACTACCAACCAGCCTTCCCTATCTATCTATTTGAGTATCTCCCCTTCGAAACTCGTTCGTGAGCACTAGTAGTTAGTAGTGGTGAACTTAGTGACCCATTGTGACTTATAGTGATTTTGTATTGATTTCACTTCTACTACCTAACTAGCACATTAGTGAGAGCTTGGGGCCCTCAGCAGTGGCGGGCGTATACTTAGAGCGAGATTTCCTAGGCATAGTGTGTATTCTCAACAATGTTCACCCCAATGTCCCAAAAGGGAAGGTAGTGGTACAAGGTCAAGAAGGGATGGGAGATAAAACTGTTTGTAGGCTGCGGAGAGGGCAACAAATATGGCAGAGGTGGGGCAATCCTCATTGGGAATTCTGGGGAAGAAGGTGTTGTGATGTTCAACAGTGAAAAGTATCACAAATCCTGATGCTTACCTAAGCTCAGTGGACAAGCAGGGAGACAGCAGTCTTAGATAAGCAAGTAAAAGCAGTAAAGAGATCAAAGATCAGATAAGAAGTAGAGGATAGGACAGGCTAGGCTGTAGACAAGTTGTTAAGTCTGGGTCCTACAGATGCCAGACAGCTAGTTTATATACACAGAGGGCCAGGACCTGGAACACTACCAGATGACCCCAGAAACTCTAGTCCTTACTAATTACATGGAGAAACTAATATCTCCTAGCCAATGGCATAAAACCCTTACTGATTGTTAACAATGACACCATATGACAACATGAATAAGGATCTTATCTTACTGATCATTCCAGAACCCTCTGGAATGATAATGAGTGATAAACTACAAATGGCACAAATAATCAACACATGATATAGATAATAATGATTGGTGTGTAGCTTTTTAACAGATGCACACCCCACAACGTCCCAGGTATCATCAAAATGTGACGGACACAGGCTTTCCAATGATGCTAAGCACGAGGTAAACGGCCCAGTATTCGGTGGAATACAATGTAAACAATGTATTCTGCCAAATCTGTGACATTAATCTCTCTTTTGGTTAAGCTGCATTGAGAAGTGATCCTAATGTCTAGTTTGAAGATTCCAGTATTCCTGTATCTTCTCCTTTGCATTCTGAAGATTTGACTCTGGTTCCCATGTATTATCTCCAGCATTAAAACCTTTCCATCTAACCAGGAACTCCTTTTTCCTGTGAACATGATGTTGGAGAATCCTTTTGACTTCCCACTCATCATGTCCACCAATTTGGATTGGAGGAGGGGTTGATGGTTTTTGTCCTGTAATGGTTGACTCTGAATAGGTGACTAATTTGCTAGCATGAAAGACTGGATGTATAGAATGGTAACGAGCTGGCATTCTCAAATGGAAGGTGACTGGGGACAACTTTTCAATGATTTCGAATGGTCCCTCATATTGTGGTTCGAGTGCTTATTCTGTGTTGTCTGATAGTCCTTGAGGCTGAGTAGTACTTTGTCTCCAACTTTAAAAGGGACTTTTTGGACACCTTGGCCATAGTACCACTTCATCCTTGCTGCTGCAAGTATCAGAGCAGCTTTTGCCTGCTCTTGTGCTTCTTGTTGTTTGTGAGCTATGTTATTCAGGTCAACATCAGTGGTTGCCTAAACAATAGGTCCTGCTCATGGGTGCTGACCGTACTTAAGGAAAAAAGGTAATTCCTTGGTACCTTCATGTGCTTGGTTGTTGTATGCAAACTCTGCTGTTGATAGCAGGTCTGACCAGTTGGTTAAGTTGTAATCAACATAACAGCAAGTATTGTTCCAGTGTCTGGTTAACATGCTCAGTCTGTCCATCAGTCTGAGGATAATATGCTGTGGACATCATTGACTTGATACCCAATGAACGGCACCACTCTTGGAAAAGTTCAGCTGAGTATTGAACTCCTCTATCAGAGATGATTTGCAATGGCAGTCCATGTAAAGGATAAATCTTGTCATAGAGTAGTTGTGCCATGTCCTTTGAGGTAGTTGGTAATAGTGTTATGGTTCACCTAGAGGGCACCACGAGGATGGCCGCTAGGCTAGTCAACACTGAAGGATCACTTCAACGATCACCTTCGGCTGACAACACTGGTTGTCCTGGAGTACTGAACAGAGACTGATATCTTCTGCTGTTGACAAACAGAAGAACGCTAAGTTCACTCAAGGGAATACAACAACGAGTTATATTCAAGAGAGAGTAAGAGAGAGGACAAGAGTAAAGAGGGAGACAAACAAAGAAGGTTGAAGCTGAAGCTTCAACTACAGAATAGTCCATTATTTATACATTTTGAGATACTTCTGCTTTTACTATTTTGTCCGTTGCTCACTAAGATGAAACGCTACTGACAGGATTGGAAGGGACGTCGGAACGGGATGGCGTTCCAGGAATGGAAGCTCGCTGTGAAATGGAAGATGATGGATCTACGGAATCTGTACTATCGGAGTTCTCTTGATCTGAAGGTGATGACATTGTGGAGAAGTGGCTGATAGAGAGATTGACAGGGGAGTCGGTCCAGCGAAGGTCATAGGGTCAGCCCATCAGGTACGGGTGGGTGAAGGACGTATCTCTGACAATCTGTCTCCATCCGTAGTTGTCAGCTCTGGTGAGTGCGGGCTGAGCAATTGTGGTCTCGTAGAGTCCATGCCGATAGATATGGATAAAGGGGGAATTATCCCATACTTGGCAGAGGTGGTGGTTGAGGTACTGGGACTCGTACCGAGGGGGCAGAGGGGTTCTGTGTGGAGAGGTAGATCGGCCCGGTACTTCTTCATAGTCCGGAATGTCGAGGAGTTCGAGGCGCCACTTGTATAACCAATGCAGGGGGTTCGTCGTCAAGACCATAACAAATAGGGTAGAAATGAGCTTGTTTAGTTAACCTATTAACTACAACACAAATTGCATTGTAGCCATTAGACTCTGGTAATTGAGTTATGAGGTTGGTGGAGATAATCTCCCAAGGTCTGTTAGGCACCTTGTTTGGAATGAGTGGTCCAAAGGGCTGCTGTGGGTGATTTTTCATCTGCTGACACATATCACAGCCTTTGACATAGTTCTTGACAAAGATAGACATACTAGGCCACCAATAGTTTCTGAAAACCAACTCATAGGTTTTTTTTTTTTTTTTTTTT